>JAODXP020000024.1:4337483-4373895 GCA_027497455.2 Sardinella longiceps | reverse complement strand
TTAATCTTCTAAAAACAAAAACAAAAGTCACTGAATTTTGGTGGCTCCCTTTTAGGCCGTGAAGAATTAGATACTCTATTTCATACATGCTATGTGGCCAGGGAGAGTATTTCTGACTAGGCTGGGCAGTCTATAAAAGATAATTGAATCCGACATTCAGAGCCATTAAATCAAGTAACCTTTACCCTGCCATATCCATTTTCCTTCTATAATGGATTTCCTTCAATTATTTTATAATAACAAAGATAAGATATAGTTACTTTCATTAGAAGGGCCTTCTAGCTATACAATTTGAGCATACAAACCGAGTATAAATATCCTGTTAGTGAACTATATAAGAACAAAACAGGAACAACTAAATAATCGTTCTTTAATTGTAGTTGAGGTCAGATTTCCAGTGACTCATGAATTTGATTTGAGAGCTCGATTGGCCAGCCCCATGTCTGAATAAGTCTTTCCTTGTTTTAATGTGCGTAATGAGGCATGCCTGGCACTCCCTTTGTTATCCGAGTCACCTAAGATGCCTTTTCCTGCATCTTAGTCTGGCCTATGTCTTTATTTTTTTGTCTTACTAATCCCTTTTACTGTCTGTCTTAGAGTAGTATTTCCATGTGTGTGTGCAGGGCCGTCATAGTGGGGGGGAAAGGGGTACTGAGTTACCAGGGCCCCAAGAGGGGGAAGGGACCTTGATGAGTCTGGAATTGTATTCCAGGCAGTGAGGGGGGGCCATGGCCACTGCTTCTGCACAGGACCCAGAATTTGGTGCCACTACGCCCCTGTTTGTTTGTGTGTGTGTGTGTGTGTGTGTGTGTGTGTGTGTGTGTGTGTGTGTGTGTGAATAAACTCTTTGAATCCTCCTAATGACTACTAGCCTACTCTGCCTGCACTCTCATGTCCCTAAGCAAACTCCACTTTACTTGCGCTTATCTTCATGTCAAGACCCTTAATAGGGATTAATTTCTTTCTTCCTGTCCATCAAGCTATGGCATTCTGTGTTAATGTTGTGCTGATGACTGATAGTGCAAGGCCCACTTGTGAATGGCGTATCGTAGGGAGGATCTAATTGCTTACCGCTTGACTCATGTGCTTGTTTGATGTTGTTGTCTTATGGTTGGTCGCAAAGAATACCCTTCGAGCGATGGAGGCGTCATTTGGGTGTAAAGATAAACAGACTATAAGAAAACCCACAAAACGCCAGAAAAAAAAAAAGCTGAGATTACGTGCCCAGATTGTCGTGGAGTGATTAATCTGTTTTCAAGGGAAAATCACCCCCGAAAGAAACGCAGCTGCAGCGTAGCATAGTTTGTCCGGCCATCGAAAAGGATTTCATAAATGACTTCAGGAAGTGGTTTGTCGGGAATCAAAGGGGTTGACTTTAGATGAACATGTTGCTCTTGGATGCGGTCGCCACTGGAAAGTGAATTATCAGCGAAACCTCTGGCTCCTGGGGGCAGGGAAAGGCAGGAGTTTTGGCAGTTACAGATTTGACAAGGATTCACCACCCAGTCCCCCCGTTCCCCCCCTCAACCCCGTCCCCTACACACAGCTTGGCAAAAACAAATGCTACACACACAATGGCGGGGTGACTGATACGTGCTGCCCTGCTGTACTGATACACTGTATTAGATACTGTGCGTGTGTGTGTGTGTGTGTGTGACCAGTCGGCATGTTTTGCCCTATTGTCTTTATGATACATGGCCAATAATGTCATAGAGAAAAATGAATAGGAGTGGTCAAGAATTTATGTTCACACACACAGACACACACTTTTTTTCTCTCTCTCTCTTACTCACACACACACACTTTGGAATATTTAAATATTTTTTTTAGAGTATTGAAAGGTAAAGAAAGGAGATTGACTTGATGTTTTGAGTGTTCAGTTACTGAGATGGGTCAGGGTTAGTGTGTGTGTGTGTGTGTGTGTGTGTGTGTGTGTGTGTGTGTGTGTAACTGCAGCTCAAGTGTGGTATAAATCAGTGTTGTGTTCACTGGCGGTGTTTCTTCCCGGTGCCCTTTGTGTGTGTGTGTGTGTGTGTGTGTGCAGCTCAAGAAATCAGTGTTATGTGTTCACTGGTTGTGTTTTATCCCAAAGCTGTGTGTGTGTGTGTGTGTGTGTGTGTGTGTGTGTGTGTGTGTGTGACCTGCATGTGCAGGGGAGATTGCAGCCGGCTCCGGGCCACCTCTTTGAAAGCCCTTATCAGCCTTCGGACAGACCCACAGCCTCTGCCAGTGGAGCATACACTCTCTGTGTGTGTGTGTGTGTGTGTGTGTGTGTGTGTGTGTGTGTGTGTGTGTGTGTGTAAGCAAAAGGAGAGCAAGCTACTGGGGGCTGATAACAAGTCCACATTCGTCCTTTAGCCCTCTCAACAGCACAGTTGGGGTTTTTACAGGCTGTGTGTGTGTGTGTGTGTGTTTATAATGCTGCTGTCTGCTGGACATTTAAGACTTACACATCAAAAAAGGCCTGAGACATGCTCACTCACAGCTCTCTCTCTGTTCTGAACCTTCTGACCCATCTAAAAGCTGGTACCTGATTGGTCAGAGGTGATCTGGGACTCATCATCCAGCCTTCAAAAAAAAAAAAAAATAACCGTTAGAGGAAGGTCCTCAAACACTTAATTTCAGAATGCCATTTCAGCTCCACTCTGAAAATGTGATAACCTAAATATCAAATAAAAAAAAAAGATAATAAAGAAAATTGAATTGAAATGGCTTTTATAGCGACTTGGACTTATAGAACTATTCCCATATAGGCTATTGGATTTCTTTTTTGAGTCTGATGATCAATTGGGGACTGAGACATGCAGACTGAGAGGTGTGCACATATATAGAGTCAGGGGTTAAAGTGTGTGTGTGTGTGTGTGGGGGGGGGCAGTACCGGCACCTCAGATAAATGAACAATATCATTCCACTCTTCTTCCGTACATTTTTCTTTGTTTGTGCCGACACAAAATATGAGAGTTCCCCCTCCTGCCAAATCCCACTTTAACCACTGGCTAGTGTAACACAAGCTGATCCCTACACTGCTTCTCCTTATCTCTCCTCTGCAAATGGATCACGGGAATGGCCACATGGGTGAGCTCGTGAGTTTCTAAGCAGGGGGCACCAAGTGAGACCCACACACACACACAAATTATAAACGCACAACCACAGGATTGCTTTAACACACAGTCTCACACATACACACACGCACTCAAATTTATTACTGAAAGCAATCCAATAGTGTTGATACTGAAAGCAATCCAATAGTGTTGAACTCTATATGCACATATACATGTGCTCATTAATTGTGTATAAACATCCACAGACATGCTTTAACATACTCTCTCTAAACTACAACACACACACCCACACACAAATTCATAAACGTCAATCCCAAATTATTTTCAACTCATGTGCTCATTAAGAATAAACACACACATCCAGATTTGCTTTAACACACACTCACATAACACATATACATAATGATCTCATGAATTTTAAAGTAAACTTTGAATTGGTCCTGAACACACTTCCACACACTTTTTTTTCAGATACAGACACGCACACAGACACAGACAGACACACACACAGACATGCTTTGTACAGTCTCTCAATGTGTAAAAAGAATGACTCTATCCAAGTTACGTGCACTTCCTCAAAAGGGTTAATGAGTATGCACTGTACGTACACACACACACACACACACACACACACACACACATACACATACAGTACACATCATGCCTTCTCAGATCCGTGCACATGTGTGTGTTTTTTTCCCTCTCCGTCAAGCCAGTGAGTTTCCGCGTATGTACGGGGTCAAGTGGACACACACAGATACACACGCGCACACTGCCTGAGTAGCACGCCTACATGTGTGTGTGCACATACGCTCATGCACGTATACAATAGCACATGCGTAAACACACACGTCCTCATGGGCAGCATGAAAGTAGCGTGTGGACTGGACTAGACTGGGGGTCGGGTCATGCTGCCTGTCCACTTTATATCTCAACGTTTACATGTGTTTACAAACAAGCGGATGAGCCCCTGCGTTTCCTGATGGGGGGTCAAGAGCATGTACTGTACATACATACATACACACACACACACACACACACACACACACACACACACACACAAACATCCCCCTACACATATATGTATACTCTCAAATACACACATACCTATCCACACACACACACACCCCACACAAATACAGTATACTGTCAAATGTGCACATACATTTATCCACACACACACACACACACACACACACACTGTATATACTTTCAAACACACACCCAAACCTATTCACACACATACACATACAGTATGTGTATGCACTCTTACACTTATTTTTTTTCTTAAAGGGCTTGGTTTATGTACATACAAACACACACACAGAAAACATACACACCCCTTAAAACTTAACATGTGTATGTTTACACTACAAGCTAGAGGCAGACAGAGGCCATCTGTCTTGAAGAAAAAAACCCCTCAAAAGGTGTTCCAGAATCCCTGTGTGTTTGTGTATGTGTGTGTGTGTGTGTGTGTGTGTGTGTGTGTGTGTGTGTGTGTGTATTAGAATGTGTGTAAAATCGTTACAAGACCCAGAACCCATTGCAAGCAGAATCTGTGAGACTCCCACACAAAGCCTGTGTGTGTGTGTGTGTGTGTGTGTGTGTGTGTGTGTATTTTTTCTCAGTCATTGTCTGCAGCGCAGGAGGGCCGACGGACGAGGAAAAGCGCGGAGCTGCAGGCCTCGCTGGCCGGTGGGAAACGCTGGACTCTGCTTCCTGTTCTTTGAGGGAAAAGGCACTCTAGTAAAATGGCAGGAAATTTCGAGGGCCTTTTGATATTCTCAGCGCTTGCTCTCTCTCTCTCTCTCTCTCTCTCTCTCTCTCTCTCTCTCTCTCTCTCTCTCTCTCTCTCTCTCTCTCTCTCTCTCTCCCTCGCTGGCTGGCTCTCTCGCTTGCTCGCGTACATAAGTGTTTACAGTTTCGGTTAGTCAGATTCAGGGCCATCTTTATCGACCCACAAGATCAGACTCCTGAGGCAAAGGCACAGGCTGGGGGGTTTTGGGGGGCGGGGGGTGCCTTGCCTGGTGCAGGGGTGTCCAGATAAGGCCTCCCTCCACCATCATGATATTTATTCATTACACATATTTGTGTGTGTGTGTGTGTGTGTGTGTGTGCGTGCGTGCCTGTGTGTTGGGAGGATTGCATGTGTGTTGTATGTTTTTGAAAGTGTGTGTGGTGTGTTTGCATTTGTGTTTGTTGTGAGTGCATCTGGTGTTACATTTAAAACTATATAAAAAAGACATTCAAGACAAAGTTAATGTTTAGTGGACACCTGTTTACTTAAAATAGAGCATTTAAAGACAGTCAAGGGACAGGACAAACAACACGAAACAGGGCATAAGTAGACTTGCAACCGAGCAGGGAGGTTTTGAGGTCACAGTGAGGTTGAGGTAGAATGTATTACTTAAAGATTTTAAAAATTAGCAGCAGAGAAAAGAAGTGCAGCAGTGCATTCCATGTTGGTGTGTTGTTTATGTAAGGGAGTGTATGTGTGTTTGTGTTCCTGTGTGTGTGTGTGTGTGTGTGTGTGTGTGTGTGTGTGTGTGTGTGTGTGTGTGTGTGTGTGAAAGCTAGTGTGTGCTATCCAGCGCCGTAGCACCAAATTCTGGGCCCTGTGCACAAGCAGTGGTCATGGGCCCCCCTTACTGGCTAGAATATAATTCCAGACTCCTCAAGGTCCCTAGTCATGGGGCCCTAGTAACTCTGTACCCCCCCAACCCACCCACTACACTACAACACCCCTGGTGCTGTCTTTATAAATGATATGTGTGTGTGTTTGTGTGCTGTGTGTATCCTCTCCAGGATATGGACCTCAAATTGTGGAACTATTTTGTGTCAGCATACAGTACCTCTCCATGGCTCAAGCAAGCAATAACTCAGCATTGATCCCTCTTTACAACCTCCGTAGATGGGGGGGAAGAGAGAAAGTCCTGTTGGGTAAAAGAGGGGTTTTAACTTTACTGCTCAAAGTATTAAACGGCACTCTCTTTTCCCACCACCCCTTCTAATCCCTCTAAGGAATTTGTCTTTCAAATGTTTTTTTGACTTATAACCTCCATCAGTGCGTTGTGATACATTCATCTGTGTGTACTGTACATGTATACTGTATGTCTGATTACCAGTCTTACTGAGCTCGTCCAATAGAGAGAGCTGTTATTTCAGAGCTCTCTCTAGAGTGTGTGTGAGATTGATTGTTGTACACAGTATGTGTATGGGTAACCTCTCAACTTGGCGAAAAAGGAATTCGCAGAAACTGCCTGTACAGTGCATTATGCAAAATCCATCATTAAAAATTTGCTGACGGGCAAATGTATGACAATATTTTAGTGACCTACTGGATCTGTCACTGACCTGTCCTGACCAATCTTTTGCTATCTAGGAACTTGTCCATGAACTCATCTGGGCGGAAGAGGAAGTAGAAATAGTTTACAGAAGCTCGTTGAAATTTGACCGTTCACTGAAAACAGGTTTGATGCACATGTTCGCCTCTATTCAGCGGATGTGAACACAACATCTCTGATTGTGCAATGGGGCCACAGTGAGTGCATAGTGGATGCAGGGAGCAGATCTCTTATCTGTGTTTCTGTTGTGATGGGGACCCAGATGCAGAAATGAGCCGAGGTCAGGATGAAAGACATCAGGGCTGCTCATAGCTCAATTACACACTGGAGATGAAAGCCTATTTAACCCATAATCAACCACAGGGGTCTGCCTCCGAGTTACATCACCACACCACACACACACACACCACACACACACCGGCTAGAAAACATCACTGAGGGCTGAGATCACCAAAAGGGGCTGGAGAGAACAGCTGCTTGATAGAGATAAGGTGCAGGTCTGGTGAAGCTCCAGTCTTGGGTCGTGTTATTCTTAAGAAGAGTCCGTCCACTTTTTGTAACCTCTCTTATCTGCTGTATTAGTTTGTCTTGGCTTTGAATGACACTTCAACTGTTTTTGGAGTTTTTCTCTGAGGAGACGGTCATTATTAGTGTAGCCACTGCCTTCCTACACTATTCCGCTCGATTCACATCTCCCTTCATCCCATCCTGGCCAGTCGATTGGCCAATAGGCTATCAATCACAATATTTTTTCATTTTAACACTTCAAGCAAACAACTATTTTTTCTATAGCCAGAATCCCAGACCCTCAAACCAAGCAAAGCTGCTTATGACCAGGCTAAGTTATTAGCAAAGGAATAAAAAAACAAAAAAAGCATAAGAAAGAATTAAAAGTGAGGTCAGTCAAAAGAATAGTTAATAGATACATCTTGAACTGCACCTGGGACGTGCACAATAATTTATTTCAGTTCTAGTTCTTAGCTCTGATCATGCTCTGGGGTTTTATAAGTCTCTGACAAATTTATATACATCAGTATACAGTTGTATCTAACAACTGATCAATTAATCAAGGAAATAACATATTAACTGATCATAAAATGCCGTTGCAGAGGCTCTTGTTCTGCTCTTAGAAGGTTCTTGACCCGTACTAGCCTTGGTCGGGCCCTTCAAAAAGTTTACAGTTACGACAGCCAGAGCCTTTTTCAGTGTCAGCTGTTTTGTGTGGTAGTGATTTAGTGATGTTGAAATTTCTTGTCAAATCCGTTCACTTCTGAGGAAAGAGCTTTTCAGTATAATATCAGACTTACTGGGAGAGCAAGTGTGTGTGTGTGTGTGTGTGTGTGTGTGTGTGTGTGTGTGTGTGTGATGCAGTTGCAGCTAGAACATGAAACAACATGCTGGTGAAAGTGAATCCTTCCTCCTTCAGACTACTGAGGGAGCTGAAAGGATTTATCCTCAGGGTGTATACGGATGTCACAAACTTGCACTTCTAGAGAAACTGCCACAAACCAGTACACAAGGAACAAGACTTGAAAAAGAAGTGTTGGTCCTGAATGAATGTTAAATATAATACGACTAGTGGTACTTTCCCACATAATTACTTTCAAATGTATTTCTTTCAACAATTATGTAATATGTTTACTTCTGTATAACAAAATTGTTATTGTGTGTGTGGTGGACCGGTTGTGACATGACTGCCTTGAATGACTTTTAACTCTGTGATAAACAAATCTGTTACAGTTTCAAGTTTATAAGTTTCCAATTTATAAGATTCAGACTTATGATAGTACGCTTTCATTTATACGAGTAAGGAATCATATTGCATTTTGTTAGTGATAATAATCTGTTTAATCACACATTCTTGCCACTATTAGTCATCTTTAGTCATTTCCTCTAGTAAGACGCAAACTGGAGTTGAATCCGGATGCTTATGGGCACTAGGGTTGCCACATTTGAATTGTGACTTGGCCTATGTAAAATAGTGGCAGGGAACGCTGATGCAAAAAGCAGAATTATAGGTTTATTCATAAGTGAAACTAATGAATATGTGAAGAAAAACATTTTCGCAAAAATCCGGGACAATATGTGTCCTGGAAAGATTTATCAACTTTCCGGGAGAGACGCACAAAAAACAGGACAATCAAGGAAAATCCAGTACATGTGGCAACCCTAACTTGGACACTTATGCTAGACCGTCATTATGTCATTATGTCAAACCGTCATTATGTCAACAAATGCTTCAACTTCCTCAGCTTGATTTTCTAGCAACCAGTTAGCAAGCAGAAATTGATGGCAGAATGAAAAGGTCAAACAAAGGTCCCGCCAAGTAAATGTACGCCATGCTGACCAGAATGCATGTCAGCCAAGAGTTTCTGTTTGTGTTTGTTTGTTATGGTTATTAACTCAACGAAAATGCTTTGTTAGTAACGGTTCAGTAACTGACCTATGTAACTGACATATGTCGCTGTAGTAGGCCACGGGTCCCCAACACACATCTAGACAGTTAGGGAAAAACGTATGGCTGATCATTGTGGTGTGCACTGGGTGTGAAATACAAATAAACACACCACACACACACACACACACACACACACAGACATACGAAAGTGGACTGTGGCCCTTAGGCAGGGCTGAGACTGGTGCTCTCAAGGATCTTAGGTCTTTTTTGCCCTCAAAGGTGCCTTCAAGTCAGTGTTGCCTTCAAGGCACTACCCCCTCAAATGTAGGGTTAGGGTAAGGGTTGAGGGGTTTAGGGTTATAGTTAGGCAAAGGGTTAAGGTAGTTCCTTTTAGGCTGTGCTGCCTGGAAGGAGCCGTTGGGGGCGAAAAACACCACTGAGTGAAAAAAGTATGCCTGATTGTTATGGTGGGAACTGTGTGTGAAATGTGTACTATTGTACTGTGGCCGAGGGGAAGGATTGTGACCAAAATAAATGGCCCACCATGATGATTTTATTGAGTAATAACTTCATGCCAAGCTAAAATAACACAACACATAAGTTGGACACATTGCATGCAAGATTTCACTGGACTAGTGAACTCAATATCCTTCAAGAAAATGAAAATAAATTATGACAATCTCAGCCCAAAAATGACCGTTGGCCTCACTGGACATTGCCCTGTATGCCCCCTGGCCAGTCCTTGCCTGCAGCGTGGTCCTTATAGGCAGGGTGAGGCCTAGGCCTGGTTCTGTTGAGGATGTAGTCACTGGGCTGACTGGGGGTTGTTGCAAGCGGGGAGGTCCGCTCATTGTTTCTGTGTTGTTGCATAAATGAACCAATGCTGTCACTTCAAGTTAAATGCAGCGTGAATAACGCAATATAAATTGATTTGTTCTAAACACAATAGAGGCTTGCAGGAGGCAGCCATGCCAGTAATGCTTGTATATTTTCTTATGTCTGAGATATTGCAACGTGCCATTGGGAGTTAATTGGAGATATGTAGGCATAATAAACCAAGTGTGTTCAACACACTAGTAGTGTTTGTGTGGCTGTGAGATATTATGGGATTGTTGGCATGGTATTGTGTTTTACTCAAATGGAAAATAAATGTTGAAATCTTTTTTTCTCTCCCTATATTATAGAAATGAATGCGAGATTAGAATCTTGAGACGATTGACATGCGGTAAAGTGTTGTATATCAAGCCAATCTTAGCTGTTTTGCATCCTGTCATTAAAAGTGCGCAGACAAGGAAGTTGGGGTTTTCCAGTCGACATAATTGTAGTGTTGAGTGTCAGTGTTGTCATTCCAATAAATACGTGAAGTAGAACCGGAAATGGAGGTTTCGGGATGATTTAGGAAGGTTGTACCATGGAATACCCCGTCTGACTTTTTGCATCTTTTTCGGGGAAGGAAACACACCATGGACACACACACACACACACACACACACACACACACACACACACACATACATACATACACACATATACACACACACACACACACACACACACACACACACACACACGGATATCTCTTGTTGAAAACATGTATTAGGCCTTTTTTGTCTAATAGACACATACACACACACACATATGGAAATCTCTTGTTGAAAACATGTATTAGGCCAACTTTTGTCTGTCCTAATAAACATTCACTCACAACAGACAAACCATACACACAAACAAACATACACACACACACACACACAAACAAAGCCTGTGCCAGCTCTTAAGAGTAATGCAAGACGTAAGCCTTTTGTTGTGGTCACAGAGTAAACAGCTTAGGGCTGCTCTTGTTGCTGCTGCTGCTGCTGTCACTGCTGTTGTAACTGGTCTAACTGAAGTGATCTGGTTTACTGTGTTGTCTGTCCCCAGCCCCTTCTCCAGCCCTGGCCCCGTTAAATGAGATTGATCACATCACTGCTAATCACTTTGATTAGAGTCTCAGGCCACACGCTACGCTCCCAGCACACACACACACACACACACACACACACACACACATACGCTACGCTCTCAACGTTTCCCACCGGGGTTAGCAGCAGCTCCAGGGGGATGAGCTCATGTCCCTCTAGAGGTGTGTGTGTGTGTGTGGTTTGTCTGTTGTGAGTGAATGTTTAGTGTATGTAGGCCCATGGTTTTTGTGTGTGTGTGTCTGTGTGTGTGTTTGTGTCTGGTATGTCTGTTGTGAGTGTATGTTTATGTATAGGCCCATGCCTTGTGTGTGTGTGTGTATGGTTTGTCTGTTGTGAGTGAATGTTTATGTGTGTAGGCCCATGCTTTCTGTGCGTGTGTGTCTGTGTGTGTGTTTGTTTGTGCGTATGGTTTGTCTGTTGTGAGTGAATGTTAATGTGTGTAGTTGTGGTGTGTGTGTGTGTTTGTTTTTGTTTGTGTGTATGGTTTGTCTGTTGTGAGTGAATGTTTGTGTGTGTAGGCCCATGGTGTGTGTCTGTGTGTGTGTGTGTGTGTGTGTGTGTGTGTGTGTGTGTGTGTGTGTGTGTGTGTGTATGGTTTGTCTGTCTTGAGTGAATGTAGTGTATGCTCATGGTTTGTGTGTGTGTTCATGTGTATAGGCCAAAGGTGTGTTTGTGTGAGTGTGTATTTGTTTTGGGGAGGGGTGTGTGTGTGTGCAAGGAGTTGTGTGTGTGTGTGTGTATTTGTTTGAGGTGGGGGAGGGGGGGGTGGAGCTGTGTGTGTGTGTGTGTGTGTGTGTGTGTGTGTGTGTGTGAGTACCCTGCACCCCGCCCCTCAACCCCTCTGTCTCAACGGGGTGAAAACGAGATTAGGAGGGAGAATTTTGGCGTGGGGAAAGTGGGGTGGCGTAGCGTGGCGGCCCGTGCCTGTGTGTGTGTGTGTGTGTGTGTGTGTGTGTGTGTGTGTGTGTGTGTGTGTGTGTGTGTGTGTGTGTATGGGGGGGTAATTAGGCAGCAGGCTGCTCTCTGCAGAGCCGTTAATTGGGTCAGTGCAGGGTCAGGCCCCAGCCACGCGCAGGACGGATTAGATTAAGAGAGTGTGTGTGTGTGTGTGTGTGTGTGTGTGTGTGTGTGTGTGTGTGTGTGTGTGTGTGTATACACATGTAAAAGTTTGGGATGGGTGGTGGGGGGGTTACAAGTAAGTTTGTGTGTCTGCTCTTTTGTGTTTGTGTGTGTGTGCGCGCGCATATAATTAAAAAGTTCTTTTGTGTGGGGGAGGGAAGGGGGTATTTCACAGTTATGATAATTATAGTATGATCATTATTTAAGTCATTATTTAAGGCTTGAAAGAGGAAATAATGATACATCCCATCTTAGCATGTCATCATACACACACACACACACACACACACACACACACACACATACTATGCTACTACAACTATTACTACTACTACTACTACTACTGTTGTGTATGCTTACACACACGCGCGCGCACACGCTCACACACACACACACACACACACACACACTCACACACATTAACATGACCCTCTGGCTCTCTGGGGTCTAAAGCGTTGTCTCTTCTATTTTGTGTGTGTGGACTAACGAGCTAAAAAAATCATTGTTAATTGCCTCTTCTTCTCCCCCATACTCTGATAGCATTTGAGAAGTGCTAGCTTACAGCTGGCACACCTCCCCTCCAATACTAAGGTCTGTGCTACTGATAACGAGTCCCTTTCCCAGGATTTGTATTTGTCCACTGGAAACCAACTAAATTGCTAACCGGACAATAATACTGGTTTTAACGGATACGGATGCTAGCATATGACTCAGGTTTTACTCTGAAGTTGGATAAGTCAGTGCATTGTCTTCTGCCCATAAAAAAAGTTTGCAGGAAAAGTGAGGAAACTGAGTATATTGTTGATGTTGTTAGTTTTGTTTTTGTTGTTGCTGCTGCTGCTGGTGGTGGTGGTGGTGGTAGTAGAGGAGAAAAGAAAATGGTCTGTCCAAGACTCTGGATCTATTCTTAATACTTGTCACCTTTGGTGAAAGCTTTGATGCAGTAGCCTTCATTTTTCTGTATTTTAAACAAAGTGCACATACAGTATCTAACGGATAAGACATAATTTAACAAGTGTGACATCATCCAATTGAACTACTGCATAGTAAAAAATGAAACTGAAACTAAGTAAAAAGCATTTCAAGCTTCGAAAGTGATCGTTTTTGACACAATAGGATATGGCAGAAGCCTTTGTTTATTTCCTTTGGGATAAAATAAAGTATCTCTATCAAGGCTGAAATATCATAATGTATGACTTGGCGAGAAATGTATGTGAAGCATTTGAAAAAAGCCTTTTGAATGGAAACACTTAAAGGGACACCAGGCAGGACTGCGTTTTTCTATCTCAGGAGCTCCAAATTACAACTACATTGTACATTCTCAACAATCACTGTAAATTTATTTGCAAACCAAAAAGTACGAACCAAGGATGATCATTTTCGTGCGCTACGTTGTCTGACAAGCCGGTAATAAATGCGATTTCAGTTATATCTGCTTTCAGTTTCTATTTCGTGGACCCGCCATTCTGCCAAGCGGGATTACCGCGAAACAAATGCCAGAGACTGACGAGAGAGCCATCGGTCACCCAGTATGAACCATTTAATCATCAAAGTGACTTCGAGGATGGTAAATTAACAATAAAACGTTGCCTGGTGTCTCTTTAATAATAATAAATTTTAGTTATATATCATTAACAAAACATGATTATCTATGAACAAATAATTGTTCAATAGGTTATGGACTAATACTGTACTACTCTTTACATTTATTCGTGAAGTGGTATTGTTGTGTACAAATCGTTTGTAAATTACATTCTGTGAAAAATTACATTAGCAAAAATATTGATTATTTACAATAATAGCTAATTATGTTAGGCTACATAAACATAGTAACGGTTTCCTCCTAGATAATATTGGTCTAGTAAGGGTGTATTAATGAAGGTTATTATTAAGTGTTAAACCTAGAAGATGTAGAAGTTTCATGGAAATGGAAAGTTTATTGGAACCCTATTTCCTAAGAATAAAGATGGAGCACTGAAGTGTACCCTTGAAGCAAGTGGAAATTTCTCCCTCATGTGTTTACATTTCTCATTCAGTGTTGCAGAACACACAGCGTGCAAAATATGTAACTGCTTTTTGAACAAGCGTGAAAAGATAAGAGCGGAAAGCTCAGGATTGAGGATAGAATATTGAACCGGCTCTGACATGATATGATTACTGATGGCTGGCTATCTTGATGCTTACTGTTTGTGTAAATCCCTGGTAAAGTTACAATAACTTGGCAAGACAAGTATGCGTAAGTAAAAAAAAAAAATCAAATTTCCTTTGAAAAAGAAACAAAACGGAAGCGTTCCTTTGAAACAAAGAGATTTTGTCTTACTTTTGGACAAGAACACCATGTGCTGAATGTGTATGTGAGAACACTGTAGCCTGTGTGTGTGTGTGTGTGTGTGTGTGTGTGTAAGTGTCAACACAACCTGTCTCTGCTGGAGCAACAAAGGAAGCAACGTCAGTTCTCCAGAAGCGGCCCTGTTTGTGTAAAGTTGATTTAGTGTGCAGAATGATGACTGGAGGATGAAGTGTATAAAATAGGTGGGTAATGCCTAGATTAGAGGCTAATCTCTTAAGATTACATCTCCTTGTTTACTCTTCAGACCCTTATTGTTGAGCGGGTGATAGCACTGATCCTCTGAATGAATGAATGAATGAATGAATGAATGAATGAATGAATGAATGTGTGCCATGCTGCTAGGGCTTCTGCTTACACACACACACACACACACACACACACACACACACACACACTAATGTGTCTCTGAATGAGTCTGCTGTGATGCTGTGGTCTCTAAGCTTACATAAAAAACACACATTAGCACACACTCACACACACGCATACACATACTTAACTGAATGGGTGATTCAGCTGTAGTGGTGGGGCGTTACACATACACACACACCAGTTCAGCTCTGAATGAGTCTACCATGGCCCTATGGCCCCTATACACACACACACACACACACACACACACACACACACACACACACACACCACACATTCAGTTCAGTTTTGAATGAGTCTACTATGGCCCCTATACACACACACACACACACACACACACACACACACACACACACACACACACAGAACCCTGATGGGATGAGGTCTTAATGAGCTGTGAGGCCTTATTGAGAGTAGGGTGGTGAGGTCAGGGCATCATCGGGTCATCTGATCCTCTGCGGCCAGCCCTCTCGACCTTGGGGATGACCTCTGCTACTGACGAGAGAGGGGTCAGAAACCACGGAGACCAGCCCATGTGTCCATTAGTGTCCTAATCGCTTTCGCTGCCGCACCCCTCTGCACTGGCCAAGTGCCCTCTGCTGACCACTGAGGGTGAAAGGTTAAAGGTCGAGGTTCAGACAGAGTCCAAGGCAGCTTGCAGGTCACCCTGAATGAAGTCATTATCGCGATCTGTGTCTCAGCATCCATTCAGATCCGCAAAACACACACAAAACAAACATAAATCCTCTTTTTGTTGAGGGTCTAAGACACACACCAAGTGCATATTAAAAGAGCCCCGAAGGTGATTGTTTTGAGAGGCCTGCTGCACACGCGCACACACACACACACACACACACACACACACCCACACACACACACACCTTCCCCCTCAGTAAGTCTTCACAGCAGGCAGCTACGCAACAGCAGACACAACAAGCTATTTTCGTATGAATCATTTTGCCATTAGCAAGCTGTGAGTGAATGAATGAATGAATAAATGATTGAATGAGTGAGTTTCCCCTGCTGACTAACCTGGCACAAAAGACAGGACAACTTGAGGATTTAAAAATATCACTTGAGGGTCAAACAGATGGCACACTGCATTTCTTCCTTCCTCCCTCTCTTTTTCCGTCTCTCTCTCTCTATCTCTCTCTCTCTCTTCCTCCTGCCATCTATTCTTGTGTGTCTATTATCTGTCTATTATTGTTTCTCTCCCTCTCTGACTCATCTCTCTCTCTTCCTTTCTGTGTCAGTCTTTCCTCCCTTTTCTTTCTCCTCCCTCCTTCTCTCTCTTTCTCTATATCTCCTACCCCCTTCCCTTTCTATCTCCCTATTGCCTGTATGCCCTCTCTCTCTCTCTCTCCTTTTTGCTGCTCTGTCCTCTCCCCCTCTTCACCTTTCCTCCCTCTTCCTTTTAACTCCTCCTCTAAAACCTCCCTTCCCCCATCTTTTCTTTTCCCATCTTCCCATCTCCTCTCTCTCTCTCTCTCTCTCTCTCTCTCTCTCTCTCTCTCTCTCTCTCTCTCTCTCTCCTGCACAAGGTTACAGTGCTTATGAAGTGTTTTCTTCTTGGCCTGTGCTATTATGTACAATTAGTCCTGAGTACATTTAACATAATTAAGAATAAACAATTATTTTGCAAGTACTGTATACGCTGAGCCTATACTCTTCGCTGTTTGATAAACATGTGCGTACACACGTACACACACACACACACACACACACACACACACAGACCATATGAAGGGAATCTCATGATGACGACTCATGGGAAATGTCTGGACAGAATGTTTACATACTGTAAAAGCAACATACACCATACACTATAATTAAACACCATAAACTTAATGAATAAGCGTGTTTAAAAATTATGATTTCAATATTGTTAACAAAATTGCAATTATATTTTTTCCCATACTCAGCACTATTTTCTTCTGTAGCCCCACACACAAACAATGGCCTGTTGTTTTGTGGTTGTGGGATAGTCCCACAGTGGTTATTCCCCCCATGGTGATAGTGGTATTGGGTCAGCGGCCCCTCTCCACACACACACACACACACACACACACACACACATACTCACTACAGTACTCATCCACCCCATTATAGTTGCTATTGGATGTGGCTTTCTCCAGTCATCACTAAAAAAAAAAAAAAAAAAAAAGCACCAGTTATAGTTGTGGTTGGCTGAAGGGTTGGCCCTTCTGGTCATAGTGTTTTGGCGCTGGTGCTTTCACCCGTCTCTTATCCTCCTGAGCCTAAGCTCCAAATGTGTGTGTGTGTGTGTGGTGTGAGTGTTTTTTTTTTTTTTTTGGGGGGGGGGGGGGGGGGGTACAGTGTTACAGTACATTAGAGTGACCTGCAGTGCAGATCGATTGGCTGTAATGTGCATCCTTAACCTTCCCCCTCCACCCCCCAACCACACACACACACACACACACACACACACACACACACTCTCTCCGCTTTTAACTCCTTTTCTGAGCCCCTACACAGCACTTAATTGGTGACAGTTAGGTGATTTATCACCAGGGTTTTAATGCGCCTACCTCATTAATAAAACACTAACTCTATATGCGATGATTCTGAGGGAGGAAATCAATGACAGAACATGGACTCAATCCCTCCACAGAACCATGGAACAACAATGGTCATTCTTTGTTTTATATATTCTGTTCTAGAGTTCATGCCAAAAAGTTCTAAACTCAGCACAAAGCTGTAACTCCTGTGGTCTGAGGGGCCTGAGCATACAGCATAAAGCTCCTCTGCTCGGGCCTGACTTTTATTATTTGTTTTTCTCTTTTCTTCTCCTCCTCACAGCGCACCCCCTTCACCTTTTACCCAGTTCTACGCTCTCTTCTAAGAATCTGGGGCAGTATGCCTAGAGACGGGAGTACATGTGTGTGTGTATGTGTGTGTGTGTAGAGAGAGAGCACACATGTGCACACTCAAGAGGGGGTGGGGATCACTCCAAGCCTCTGTGTGTGTAAGTGTGTGTGTGTGTGTGTGTGTGTATGTGTGTGGCACATGTTCACCAAACGTGATTGAAATTCATATACAGTTCCCCCTTTCCCCCCCTCTCCTCTCCTCTCCTGTCCTCACGAGGAGGCTTGCATATGCTGACTCTTGAAGTATGAGGCCCCGTCTCTCTCTCTCTCACACACACACACACACACACACACACACACACACACACACACACACACACACACGTGTGCTTCAGCAAACTTGCATACATACCTGGACATAAATCAAGCTAGTCTAGTACAAACAGGGTAGGCCAGCACTTGTAGCTTTAAGTAGCATAAACCACAGCAAACAATAAAATCGTCCTAATAAAAAAAAAAGACATATATAAATGTATGAAGGCTCTTACACTTACAATAATGTACACATAAATTGAAATTTCAAAAAGTCTTTTTCTAATGAGCATTTAAATTTTTTAAGTTGTGGACTTGCAGAGTGGTCTCTTGACAGATGAGACCCTGTAACGCGACACATGTCACGTTAGGCGCCATGGCGACAGCCCTCTGTTATGCAACCCTAGAGTTTATTTTGACGGATTCATTAAGCAAGTGGCAAGGTCCAAGGAACAGCGTGCTCTTCTTGAGCAGAGAACACAAAAGGTTGACAGTAAAGTGATAGCCACCAGGCCAGCTCACAACACTGCCACCACCACCACCATTCATGCTAATGTAGAGGTGGGCTTGTTGTGTTTTCATATACATTCAAACTGAGACTGAGCTTCCCCAAGCAGTGGAGCTATCTTGACTTGATATGTTTTCTTTTTCTTTCTTTCTTCCTTTCTGTTTCTCAGCAGTGGCTCTGTATCTCCACGTGTATGTGATAGTTTTCCAGCGGTAATATGACACCATAGGGTTAGGGTCAATGGGGCCGCTGCTATATGGTTTGTCTTGTAGGAGGGGAGTGGCAAACATTAGCCCCGTGCTACAGTTTGCTAACCTAAGCTAAGCTAACCACATTGTGCTGACTGGACAGTAATGATATCCTCCTTCCAGACGCAGTCTGGACAGCTTTTTTGCTCATTTGAAGCTATTTTAAACTATTTGCATATTTTGTTTACTTATACCACAAGTGCATCATCTAAAAAAAAGTATTTTTATTTTTGTCCTTTTATAACAAAGGCATAGGAGTATACAGGGCAAATCTAAACATTTTGTCAGCTTATATTCAAAAGTGCTTTACAGTACAGAAGCATAAAGGAAGGTCAAAGAGGGAAGAGGTGTGTGTGTGTGTGTGTGTGTGTGTGTGTGTGTGTGTGTGTGTGTTTGTGTTAGGCATCCAAACTGGTCCCTTCTTACGGACCTGAAAACAATGCATATTAGTCAGAGCCCTGGCGGTGAGGCCTTGATACTTATGGCATCACAGCCAGCGCATTCTGTGGTCAAACACACATTTCACAAAGTCTGATCACAATTCTGCTGTGTTTACATCGTTGATCCCCATGCCCAACACTCTGGACGGCATCCCAGAACTGTGGTCTGTGGTCAACTCAACACATGGAGTAGCAATCACAAGTTAACTGACAACATCTGCCCTCAGCAAAGGTCATTATAAAGTATGATACCAGAAATGTTTACAAACTCCCATCAAAACAATACAAAATGTCACACCAACATTCTTTACCAACATTCTTTCTCTTACTTTTAGACTAGAGACTTGAGGTCAGGTCCATGAAATCAGAGAGAAAGAATTTAAACACACACTTCAGCCTTACACTCCTCAAATAAATTCTGGATAGTGTAGTGTTTATTCAGCCTCCTGTGGAGTCCTCTCGCTTCCTGAGAGTTGCAGAAGCCTTCTACTCCCCCACAGTGACTGTCTAAACACACACGTGAGTGTGAGTGTGTTTCTGGCAGTCTTGTTGGACTCTTGTTGGTGTGCCTTCAAGGCTTCAATCCTCCATAGTGTCCTCCATAAGCCCTAAACCCTCAAAGACTTAAGTGCTATGATTAAACTGATAAAAGTTCGGGACTTGGTCCAGGGCTGTGGTGCAGCATTGGTATTCAGCCAGTGTTTTAAGCACCAAAATCACAAGCACCATAACGGAGGGGGTGTGTGTGCGCGTGTGCATTTTTATGTTTTGTTTTTGTGTGTGTCTGTGTGTCTGCATATGTGTTTTTATGTTTTGTTTGTATATGTGTGTGTGTGTGTGTGTGTGTGTGTGTGTGTGTGTGTGTGTGTCTGTGTATGTCTGTGTGTGTTTCTATGTGTTTGTGTGTGTGTGTGTGTGTGTGTGTGTGTGTGTGTGTGGGTGTGTATGTCTGCATATGTGTTTTATGTTTTGTTTGTGTGTGTGTGTGTGTGTGTGCGTGTGTCTGTGTGTTTATATCCCACCCGTGTCAAAGCACCAGGGCTAAGGCAGCTGCCTCGATGGAGAAGAGATGCTCGTCCTCCACCTCTGGGCAGTAGAGTCGCATAAACTCTGTGAGGCGCAGGAGGTACTCGATGTTGTGCCCCGTCTGACCTCTGCACGAGGCGATCTGGGCCGCAATCTCGCCGGAGCTGGCTGGGCCGAGGTAGATGGGGTTGTCGGAGGTGGCGATGTAGACCAGCGCCAGCAATGGTTCCTCGTTCTCTTCCCGCGGACAGAACTGGACCCTCTTGGTGAGGTAGCCGCCCAACACCACCTCCCTGATGTTCAGGTACTTGAGAGAATCCTCCACCTGTGTGCCAGTCACCTCGTAGGCCACACCCCACGTGCATGCCTGTAGGACAGAGAGAAAGTGTGTGTGTTTGTGTGTGTGTGTGTGTGTGTGTGTGTGTGTGTGTATGTGTGACAGAGAGAGAGAGAGAGAGAGAGAGAGAGTGAGTGTGTAAGACAGAGAAAGAGTGTCAGTGACAGAGAGAGAGAGAGAGAGAGTATGTGTGTGTGCAAGAGAAGGAAAGAGAGAGAGAGAGAGAGAGAGAGAGAGAGAGTGTGTGTGTGTGTGTGTGTGTGTGTGTGTATGTGTGTGTGCAAGAGAGAGAGAAGGAAAGAGAGAGAGGTAAATACATTCAGCATCTGGGGTGGAAAAAAGTAATGTTTGTTTAGCTCTTGACCCAGATAAGGAGACCTAAAAAGAGAGTCTTCCAGTCCTGGAGTGATCTCACGGTAAACATTGCACACACACACACTGTAAACCTCGACACACAACCACTTGTACTGTAAGAGGCAGCACAGTCATGCAGAAATGTGGGTTAATCTGCGGGCTGTTTAATAAGGCCCTTGGTGAACTTGACTGCTGACATTGAAGGCAGACAGTAATAACAGACATGCAATTAAGGGATTTTAGTTAGCCTAGTCAATTTATACATCAGGCCGGAGAGAACTCTTACTTACGTCATGATCCTCGACCAATGTCACAACTCTCCCAGGCTGCAAAAAGACCAAAACAAGAGTCCTTAGTACACTTCCATCTCAAGTCATTCTAGGCAATGAAAATAATATCAAACTTGCATACTGTCTCATGTTTGAGATACTGGACTAAAGCACAATAGGCCAACGTTAAAACATACACTAAACTCACCATTTTTTCGTCGCCTCTGTGAAAGGTGTCTCCGTGCCAAAAACGTCTCTTATAGCCCCGAATATAACCAACTTTGCTTCTGTTGTACTTGAAGTCCGGTTTCCATACCAGGGAGCCATAGCCGAATATCCACAGACTGGGCATCTCTTGCAACATGTCCTCGGGCCTCATTGTGTCCTGTTGAATGATCAGGGGCTAACGTTTCCTGTGTGACTTGTTTAGATCTTGAAGTCTTCGCTCTGTAGATTTTAGTCTGCTTTGCACTGCCTCCAGTTCGGCAACAGACGGATCCTTTATATGAATGCTCCTCGGTCCCCCTGAGATTTGCGCATACCTCCTCACGGTTAATGTTTCTGCAATTTAATGAAATTCCTGTCTTGATTCCTCTGCCCATCCATTTTCCACGACTGGAATTTCGAGTGTTCTCATTATTTGCGTATCATCTGTTCGTGCTGGAAAGAATATGCGTTGGGATAGTAAATTTAGATTATTATTTTCAAATGAAGTGACTTTACAAAGAAAAATGTTTTAGCATTTTGTGATAGTTCTCTCACACGCTGTGCAGAACCTCACATTAGTCTTCAGACACGTGTATTTGTTGTCATACCAGAACGTTGCTGGCCAATGATATCATAGAGGAGGGTATCGTAAACATCACCTATCCAATCACAGTCTTTTTCTAAAGATAGGCGTCGGAACAGAATGATCCTTCTCCGTCCCAAAGCGTGTTTTGCTCTTGTGCCTACAGTGGACGTTGGGTCAATCATTACGCACATGGTAGTTAGTGAAAGTCGCACCTCTGTAAAAGATCACATTATTCAAATCAGAGACAGCTCACTAAGGTCATAATATGATACCCACACGCGGTCATTGCCAAAGGCAACGCCCTCTGAGATGTGTGACTGTTTGCCAGTTTGTTCAAAACAGAGACTCATGTATAGCCTACACGGCACTGTTGAACTCTCCTGTCAATAACATGTTCTTGGAAAGTTTACTGAAAACACACACTGTAGTTCTCAAAGCAAAGACATTCAAATTATACAGCATCATACTCAGTCATTTAATTTATGCATGACACCTCCTCAAGCGGCAGATCAGGATAAGCTATTAATAGATTGGTTGTAGCCTATCCCCTGGTAGAGCCAGTTAAGGCTCTTAACAGGTCTAAGACACGACAGTCCATTCCATGCTGCCCGGTAATAACGAAGTGTGTTGGCTCTGAGCGTCTCATGGGTCTAATAACCACATGAGCGTATCTGCGTATAAGCTCTATTATCTTTTAAATTCAAGACTTAAAACGTTTGCAACGTCAACGTCGGTGATTTCATTCGTGTGGTGTCCAAAATAAGTAATTTCCTTTGTTAAATGTGACAACCTAGGATAGTTTGTGTGCCTTGAGGACTTTTTCTCCCCCCTAAAAATGATTTTACATAGGCCTACGCATATGGATTGTATACTGCCCCCGTGTGCTAATTGGCGTAATTACAAACATCCCTTGCAAGGGCGAGGCCTGGGCTGTTTGCCATGTTTGGCGGACAGTACACTAAAGGGGAGAGAGGTCATTCTTGGAAATCTCTTCATACAAAATCAACCTGTTCCATTGTCTGTCCCACACCATTATGGTGTTAACAAGAATAGCGGATAGAATTAGTTACTGTACAGTTGGAAAACTAATGGCCATTATATAGCCTAATATATATATATATTTTTTTCATTCAGAAATCTCAACTGTTTATCTATGCTGTCAGTACCTATCTCTCTCTATAAAAATAGTATGACATGCTGAGGAGAAATATTTGAGTGTCGCAAGCTCCCTGGTAACCTAATCAGATTTCCCCTTAGGCCTACAATTGTGTTATAAAGCATATCCTGAGACTCCAACTGTTTTCCCTCTCTGTGCTACCCAAACAATCACAGGACTAATCACACTGAATCGGCTTCTGTGCCGTGCAGATAAAGCCCATTATGGAGAGTCTGACATTATTGACACATTCTTGTTGTAGTATTATTCGTTTGTGATTATTTGTGAGAATTTCCTCTTGCAGCTGCCCCTGGCTCTCTCACACTCACACACACACACACACACACACACAGCACAGGAGATGCGTGAGAAACTGTTGGCTGTCCTTGTGGAAGAAGGAAATGATGTCACAGAGTCGCAAACAGGATGCTGTTGTTACAAAACAATGAAGAAAAACAAGCGTGGAAGCCTGTGTCAAACGCAAGGAACAAATGGGGTCCGCTGATGATGGGAAGCAAACAGCTTTACTGCAGTGGCTCTGATGTTGCCTGTTTGGAGATATTTATATTCTCTCTCTCTCTCTCTCCTTTTTTCTCTCCCTCTGTTTGCCTCCTCTCCCTCCCTGTTTTTCATTGCATTTTCAGGGGGGAAAATGGAGATTTCCTGTGTCTGTCTATCTCTACTGTGTACTCTATCTACGGGTATCTTGTTAAGAAAACACCACTCGAGTTAAAAAAAAAAAAAAAAAAAAAAAAAAACATGACTTGAGTTTGAACTGCAGCTTGTTTGGGATTTGCTTGTTGCACATTTTTTTAATGAATCGATCGATCATTTCTCATTCCTCACACTGATGCAACAGTGTTGGCCTCCAGTCTGATTGTGGGCAAAGGCTCTTCACACTGCCGAGACACATACTGTAGCGTATTCCCCATTGCCAGTGATCACACGTCATTATTACAGCCGGCCAAATACAGATGGAGGTGTTGCCTCCACCCACGCTTGATGACACACTCATTGTATTCTAGACAAATGCGTATATATATAGATATGGATATAGATAGATATATATCTAGGCTTCTCTCTTCACACTCCACCTTTAATGAAACCAACAAACGACAGTGTACCAGATTTGTTTTCATTGTTTTGAATAAACAACAATAACAACAACAAAAAAATAAATTTAAACTTTTTCTTGATGGTCAACAGTCACACAATACAGAATGTACAGGTTTCATAAATATACAGTATATACAAAATAAATTTAGAAAACATAAAAAGATCAGTGCTTCTTAGGATTTAAATAACTAGTGAAATACTAATCTTTAAAATAACTTTTTTCAATTGTTCTGCAATTTCAACTCTTATTCTTTTTAGGCTTCCTTGGTGTGATAGTCACTTGTTGGTCTTTGTCCCCTTGGGCATTAGTTGCATACAGTGTGATAAAGATTGTGTTCTTTTCGAGCACCTCAACACTACAAACAACCACGTCTGTGTTTCACAGAACGTCGTTTGCAGCAGTGTGTAAGTGTTTTCGACAGAACAGGGGAGGTATTCCAAGAAGGTGGCAGAAATTGATAAATCTGGCTAAGTTAACCTAGCAAAAAGCGGTAAACCTGCAAATAAAGTCACTTGTTGGCTTTGTTTAGTTAAGAAAATGAGGACTTCAGGCTCCTCTATTGGTAGATTCACCACTACCTCTGTGTTAACCTATCCAGGTTTGTCACTTAACCACCTTCTTGGGAGTCCCACCCAGGCCACTAATTCAGGTCTTTAACCCATACTTAAGGCTCTGTGATTATTATGCATATAAACTTTGTTTTACAAAAAAAAATCTGACATCGACAAAATGTTCTCAGTACTAGTGTTACAAAGCTGATTTTCGATAAGAAAGTCAAAGACTGCTCATGCGTCGGTCGAGCAGACTCCAATATTATTCTATACGCGTATGAGTTTTGGGCATGAATGTAAAAAAACGTTCCTCTGTTCTTCTTGCATAGCACCCAGTCACGGTTGGGAAGAATGATGGAGGAAGAAGACTGTGGGTCCGTTAGGTCAGGCAGGTATGATTTTGATTATTGGATTGCCATATTGCTTAAATTTAACAACAACAACAACAAAATAAAACTAACTTTGAATGGAAATAATTAAATATTATTGGTCCATGATTACAAACGTATAGATCAGTCTTTCTTTTTCTTTTCTTTTTTTTTCTCTCCATCTCCTGGAAGGTGGGTGGGTGCTTGTGAAGTCTCCATGGTAACCTCTGAACACCCTTTGAGTGAGGAAAGGAATTCCAGACGAGCCGTCAGTCTTTCAGCTACAGTACGGGCACTCCGGTCGTTTCGTTTCCACTCGGAATAGAGTCAGTCCTGGCAGTCCTGTTTACATTCACACGTAGTCCTATTGCATTGCCTGCGAAGAACAGGCTCTCTCCAGTTATCAAGTTTCCACGAGCAGCAAGTCACACTTTTTAAATAAAAAAAAAAAGAAAACCATCTATGTGTAAACAGTCTAGAAGATAGTCCTTCTTGATAATCTTGACATTTTATACCTGGGAAGAGAGCAGAGGGAACATGACATTAGTCCAAAATGAAAGTTGTTTATTTTTGAAAGCATCTTGAGAGAACTGACACGCACACACACACTCACACACACACACACACACAGACACCCGTGCAAAGCTGAAGGTGACGCTTACCTCCGTTGCGATGACGCACTCATTTCTCTCCTCGGTAATGACAAACACAGACTGGTACATGGAATCTCTTGAAGAACATATTGTTGATATTCTACATTCCGGCTTTTCTCTGCAAAAAGCAACACAAATTCAACAGTCATTATTAGGATACGGTGCCAAAGACCTCAGCACAGCTAGGGCTCAGAGTAGGGCAGCACACAGAGTAGAAAGCCAAGCATGTCTCAACAAATACAACTCTCAGCTTTGTCCTCTCCTTTCCTTCTCAAAGAAGAAGAAAAAAAACAAAACCACAGGCCACAAAACCGCAATGTACTGTGTGAAACTCAAAAGGGGGAAAGAAAGGGATTTTTTGATGTTTTTTTTTTTTGGAGGGGAGGGGAGACATCAACTATGTGAGCCATGCAAATTGTTTGCCATTATGTGTTGTGGCGAGGCGTGAGAAATGACCTGGAGGTGTTTGTGTGTGTGTCTGTAAGTGTGTGTGTGTGTGTGTGTGTGTGTGTGTGTGTGTGTGAGTGGAGGGGGCTGTTTTGCTTTAAGGCTTCATCTTGTTTCATCTGTAACCGGATCAAAATATTCAAGCTGCCTCATTCCCTTAGGATCGCACTCATTAAGTCAGCCAACCAATTAGGGTCCTTAACACCTGTCCCTATTCTGATCATCTGGCTTCTTCCAACCGCCTTTTAGGACTGGAACAGTGCCAGAGGAAGGAAATGAATGCTGAAGTCATAGAACACGGGAGATGAATGCAACTGACACATCAGACAATTAAAAAAAAAAGATTTGAGAAAAATTTTGAAAGGGCCTTTAAAGAATCCCCCCCGCCCCAATCAGACCACCACTGTTTTGATTAAAAGACAACAATCCTTTCAAATTCTTTTCCAAAAAATCTTTTCAAAATTGTCTGATGTATAAGTTTGCTTCAGAGTAGTTGTATCTGATGCCTCACCTGTATATTCTACCCAACGGCTTTTTCTCGTCTAAACATTTTTCGTTGTGATGCAGTTTGTCTTCTCTCGACAGCTCTTCCTTGTAGTCCATCTGGGGCTTGTAGTCCGTGTGGTAGTTGATGTGTTTGTAGTTCAGCTTTTCACTAGGACAGTCCACCTCAAGACTCATCTTCTTGTTGTTGTTCTTCAGCTGCATTGCCGAGATCAGGTTGTCTTTCTGGAAGTCGGACAGGTTGTTTTTGGTGCCCAAGCTGTCCAGCTGTTCGCGGGCCTTCTGCTTCTGGATGAACCGCAGCACCACGAACACCATGCAGATCAGCATCGTCATAGCAACCAGGCCCACTCCCAGAAGCACCGCGGCCCAGGGCGTGCGGTCGTCCGGCGTGGGTGTGGTGGTGACAGGTGACAAGTAAGCCTCGCACTGGGGTCCGGTGAAAGGTAGCGGGCACACGCAACCAACGCCCTTCTGGCAGGTTCCGCCATTCAGGCATTGCCGCGTGGCGCAGATATCGACGAGGCGATCGCAGTTGCGGCCCAGGAAGCCGGGCGGGCACATGCAGATGTAACCGTTGATGCTGTCCTTGCAGGTGCTGCCGTTGGCACAGGGGTTGTTGGCGCAGTCGTTGATGTTGATCTCGCAGTAACGACCGCTGAAGCCTGACCGGCAGCTGCACTTTCTCACGTTACCCTCCACGACGCACAACCCACCTGACAGAACACAACAACCAGGTACACAAACAGTCATTAGATACATTGTTTTATAACCCTTTTATAGCACATGCTTTATAAATGCTATCTAGTTTTATAACCTCTTTATAACACATGCTCTAAAAGTGGTGTTGAAGCTAAAAAAAAGTGCTTGAGTGAGTATGCATGTGTCTGCCTGATTATCTCTCTCTTGAATCATAAATGAATGACCTGGCATCCGATTCCCAAAAGCATAGTTGCTAACCAGTTAGCAACATAGTTAGTTGGCAATGGGAAATTACATTGGAACCAACAAAGTTGTTAACTTTGGGTAAGTGGATAAGTGGAAAAATCTCAATGTCTCCCCTTTACCCTAACCATGTGATTGAATGGTTAGTGCTAGATAAGATTTTGGGGGTTCAGGGCTTAGTGATGTAGGGGCCATTTGGATTCAACTTATCACCAATCAGTTCTGCTGTTTATGGTTGTATCAACACCTACCATTAGCACAGCGTAGCGATGTGCATTTGTCCACACGCTTCTCACAGTTGAGGCCCGTGTAGCCCGCTGGGCATTCGCAAACGTAGCTCCGGCCGTTGTCCTTATCGTGGCAGCGGCCCTTGTGGAAGCAAGGCGATTCTGCGCACGTCAGCACCCTGGTCTCGCAGTGAGGGCCCTCGTACCCTTGCGGGCACTTACACCTGTACCCATTCTCAAGGTCCTGAGAGAGCAAGAGAGTGAGCGGAAGAGAGAGAGAGAGGGAGGGAGAGAGAGAGTGTTTTATTTTAACGTTTCTGGACAGAGTCCAAGAAATTCCCCCTTACTGTGGTGTTTATCTCAGTGGCGCTTATCCTGCTTACACGCACACATCCTCTCGCTACGATCCATACACATTCATTTACAAGCTCTATCAATGTGGGTCGACAGGCGGACCAAGAGGTCTGCCCTGTTTGCTCTGAGCTGGCAGCCCTGGCGAGATCAGCCCTGTGAGAAAGGAAGTGAGGCGAGGCTGAGAAAGCGAGAGAAAGAGAAAGAGAGAGAAAGCGAGCGAGAGAGGGAGCGACCGCCTGGTGTAGAACTGTGGGAAAAGCTGAGACTCTACATGAGACTCACCGTGCACTGGCCTCCGTTCAGGCAGGGACGACTGTCGCACTCCTTCACCTCCCGCTCGCAGTTGACGCCGGTGAAGCCGGGGTGGCAGGTGCACGTGTAGCTGCCCTGGCCCGTGTTCATGCACGTCCCGTTCCGGCAGGGTTTGTGATGGGTGCAGTAGTTCAGGTCTGGAGAGACAGAAGGGAGAGACAAAGGTCACAAAAACAGCGCCGTGTTTATGCCTTTTCACAGTCTGAGGACTCTCAGCGCCTGTGGGATGGCATGAGGGAGTAGAGGTGCCACTTTGACGCCTGACAAGTGACTGACACATCGGTCTTAAAATGAGCACAAGCAGCCAACACTGCATGTTTACTTAACATTCATTAGAGAGTTATTCATCAAATAATCTCTGTTTTGGGATATTAATGGACTCGGGGCACCTAGGCTACAGATTCTGTTTATAAAGCTGGCGAAGTATCATAACATGCCTGCTACTGGCTATGCAGTTTTTCTTTTATCACTTCATGCTGCCAGAGGTCATTAGTGCTTGCTTCACTTGTCTAGTGCGTCCATTAGGCCTATTGCTGCTTGTGTACTTATCATTGTTATCATATGGGTTTACCCAGCTTGACAGCATACATACTTTTAAATGGATAACCATTAGGTACCCCTTCCATTAAAAGGACCATTAATCTTCCTGACTTTTGCCACAGACAATAGGGAAAGCATGATTGGTCAGCTTTGTCATGAAGGGATACTGCGCTCACCTTGATCACAAAGGAGTCCGCCCCAGCCCTCGTCGCAGATGCAGTCCCACGGCTTTTGACAGGTGCCGTGCTTACAGGCGGGGTGTCTTTTACACTCATCACAGAAGATGCCCTGCCAGCCCTCCCGGCAGCTACAAAAGCAAACAAAGACCTTTAGTTATTATGAAAACAAACACCGGTTACACCTGTACTTAGGCCGAGAGCGCTGTACTTACTCACACTCTCCTGGTTTCGTACAGTTTCCATTTGTTTTGCTGCATCCATCGAGGCAGATTGCTAAAACAAACAACAACAACAAACAAAACACATTAACTTATTTAACCCTTATATAAACCTAATCAAAATGTGCTTGAATAAAACATTTTTTGGGTTGCTTTGTTCTTAAGGGACATTTTAGCAAGAACTGGTGGCTGCTTTTGGTCTTGCAGGATAATATGAGGTTCAAACCACGGGGAAACTGTAATGTGCTTCCTTAAGCACTGTCTTAATTTGCCTCTCCTATTTTTGCGTTACTAGGTTGTATGTGACATTGATTTCACATGGTTACAAGCCTCGTGTTTAACGGCTGGTTAGATCCGAGCAGATGCCTGCTCTTAAAAGCGGACAGCTGCCCCATTGTTGCTGGTGGGCTGTCCGGACCGTGTTTGCAGCTGCTGCGCTCCGCTTCAACAATAGAGACCGCAATTTAGTGGCGCGTGGCGGATGATAATGCCGCGATTAACCCGGCGCGTGCTGCTCTCCTAGGAGAGCGCGGGTCGGATTAAGCTCTCTGAACTGGCGCGCGCTGGGGAGGGAGAGAGAGCGAGAGTGCCCCTCGGAGGACCACTTCATGATTGCAAAATTTAACCGCCTCGATTTAAGTGAGGACAACACTGAGAATCACTTAGATGTTTTTTTTTAATGTAACCATGATTAAGAGGAATTTCGGTGATGTAAATATCGTGGTTGAATGAAGCTAAGTGGAAGACTCATAAATCCGGCCCAGGTGCCCAAAAGACTCATCCATTCCTGACCATGATCTTATTCTATATTGCAAATATGAAGCAAACCCATGTTATTTCGAGGCCAAACACATATTGCCTCTCCTGTTGCTTACGTTCTTCGCAGTATTTTCCATTCCAGCCAGGGAGACAGGATATTTTCCCGTCAGCATCGCAGGTGTAGTGGCCAAAACGGTCGTCCCTGGGTGCGCATATTTTGGAACAACTGTCGCCGTAGTAATTTTCATTGCAGATGAACCGGTAAGAATACCTTAGCTCCGTCTTCTTCCACGTCAGAAAATCCCGAGACCACACAGGACCTACTTCCAACTTTTTCTGGATGGCAAAAAAGCTAATCAATAATTCGGGGTTCGATGTATCTGTGCAAAGAAACAAACAACCACAAAACATAAGATCACATAACCATTTTTTTTAAAAAAAAAGACAAAACTGAAAAAGTGCATATAATTCCTGACTGCGTTTGTCATTTAAATTGGGTTGTTGTTTTTTAAATGTAATATTTTTACTGGTTGGAAAACGGTGTGAAATTGAACATGTCTTTTTTTGTTTTAATTTGCCAATAAGGATCCATTGGTTTATGTGTTAAAGAGATTCTAGAGCGCAGTGTACTGCTATTTAAATTTCCTCTTCCTTTGTGTGAGCAAAACATTTTCGACCCTATCACCCCCCCTCTCTAAAGGTCGGAACAGAAAAAGGTGTAAAGTACAGGAAAAGGCCGTCAGTAGGTTTTGGCGAGGTTTAGATATTCTCACCAAAGACTTGCTCACTTTCCCACGCCAAAAATAAACCGGAGGAAGCGCGATTGTGTGGAGCGAGAGGATGAAATAAGTGCCTTGTTGCACGTAATTCCAACAATGGATGTGAGAGGGTGCGGTGAGGGGGGTGCACTTGTGTGAAGGGGGGCTAGACTCACCCCCCAATCGTTTAAAAAACAACAATAAAACAACAACCATGGAAAAATAATGGCAACGTGATCTAATTCAAAAAGCAATAAATCGTAACATAAAAGTTTTTAAAACACGTTTTTTAAATTATGTACAATAATAAAATGAGTGTCTCCCCCTGCTGGAGGCCTAATACTCACCTAATGGTAATTCATCGGACGGTGCATACCAGGCTTCAATGATTAAAGAAAAAGATCCCTACAAATAAAACATGCATTTGATTAGACACCTCAAATATGTAGACAGGCATCTGGGCCTAACTAAACTGTTTGAAAGTCATCGTCCATTAACCATTAGATTACCATAGAACCAATATGACGCATTTTACGTTAAGTAAGTAAATACAATTAGATAGCCTAGTGACAAAAGTTGTCTCTCTCAGTTATGCATAAAGGCAGTCTAATATTCAAATAAATAAGCAAATACGGCATATCGACTACAACTGAGATAACCGAACAGCTGAATAATACCAGAGTGCAAGTGGGCAAATTTAGATAAGCAGGTGTTTCACCCGATCCAGCTACCTGGCAGATGAGAACACCAGAAGTGCTGCATGACCTAAACCCTTCGTTTCAAGTTTAAAACAAAATTATCTATTCATAATTACAATAATTCCTGTCTTACCGGCCATCTAAAGTCGATAGGAAATTGAACTGGTTTATTGACCCCGCCGTTCTTCATGTTGAACGACTTGGTTCCTAAGACAGGCGTGATATGACTGCCGAAGAAGCATTCACCGGGGGACACCACCGTTTGGTAGTTCTTCAGGCACACTCGGAAAAAGGTTCGACACTCGGAACCACATGGCAAACCATTGGACAGCAAACTGTAATCGTTCTTAAACTCGTGAAGATCAAGCTCGAATACACCGGATCCATAAGCCTGCGGGAGCGCAACACACACATCAGTCAAACTCTTTCGTCAACGCACCATCTATGATGCAAGACATCGGACAGAGGAATGGGCTTACCTGAGTGATTATCATTAAGCTAAGTACAAGAATATTGTACCAAAGTGCCATCCTTTAGCACTCTTTAAAAGCAGCAGCAGCACGTTTCCCTTGCAATGCAAGCTTTCCTCTTGGTGAGCTCCTATTCCAAGGGGTAACGGTAAATGTGGAAAAAGTTAAATAAATATTAATCCTTCTTCAAGCCCACTGCAGAGAGCTCCGGTAGTATCTATCCAAAAGGTTAGAAGGTGTCGTAAATAGATGATTATCCAAGCATCAAGGTTAAACAAATAACAGTAACGTCAATATCCACAGTTTAGCCATCTTCAATGCGGTTGTCGCGTCTGTGCATCCCACTGTACAGGTTATATCTCTTGACGGACGGAGAGTTGGCTCTGCTGCTGAAGTTCAGTTAAAATGACGCGCAAAACATGTGCTGTCTGTCAGTCAGTCAGTGATGTAAATCGTGGTGCTTCAACAGGGATTACTGTTTCTTCTGTGGGGTGGGTAGGGCTCCCTGCGTTTATATACTTGAGTGTTCTTATTACGTACCCTGTCACTGCCAATCATCGGAACTCCGCCCCTTTCCATCCCCTCGCTCGCGCCAAGTCTTCCTCGTATCTGATTCGATGTCCCATCGGCCCGCACGCCACCCAGGGTACCAGTCCCAGCAACACAATATTCGGACATATGTTGATATTGTCTCTGTTGATCGGATCAGCATATGTGCAGTACCACCATTACTGGTGTATTTGCCATTTCTAGTATCAGACTGAAGACAGGGCAATGCAGGGTACTATGTCATTGGATGTGAAGACAGTTTCTTAATTATTCTAACATAGGTTAATTTGCTGTAAGACGCGGTTCACTAGCCTATATCAATCTCCGTTTATTTTTTGTAACCTTATCTAAAGTATGATTCTACTTAAGACCAATTTTCCATCTTGATGTTGGCCTATCAGGTCTCCAAAAACAAATCATCCAGAGAGTCTTTTGTGTTTTACATTTGTGTGTTGTCATACATGTGTTGTACTGTTCATATCAAGTCTTTGTCTATGTGGTAAGCGTTGCGTGTGTTTATTTTAACCCTACAATTTGTTGTGCACACACGGTGAGACTCGCAGATCCCTATCGCCCGCTCCTGAATGTCAGTGTGCTGTGCACAGCCGGTTGTGTTTGAACAGACCATGGCCACTTTCACACCGCTCTTACTGAACGCGTCTGTAACATGAACAATAGATAACCAGACGAGACGCGGATGATGTGCCATAAAACCCTATCTGTGAGAGCCATCATAGCGCACCTGCCCCCCGGAGCCCGGGAGAAACGCAAACACGAGGCACTGTATTGATGTGCCATTTGGTTCTAATGGTTATTCCGATCTCCGTGTATACATGATGTTAAAAGCATAATTTTACAAGCCAAATGCCTTCCTAGGAATATATATGGGCCACTGATTTCATATTTTATGGGATAGCACTTCTGAGAAACCAGGCACACAGTTTGCACTGTTGCCTGAACAGCTATTTCAACTCAGTACAAAAACATAATAATTAATACAGTTGGTAAATAAGTGGTCATCAAAAATATGCTTAGTATTTTCAGTCGCACAGCCAGAACACACCTTACGCTTCAAGAGAGCCTGTATTGATTCCAGCGCATCCACAAAAAAATGGGCAAAGCTTTCTCCTTTCTTTCACGACACGTGCGCATCCATTCATTCAAGTCTGTCACATCTATACATGTCAAACACGCGCCACAAGGGCCGAATCGACTGCAATCGAAGTATGCAAATGTGACCAACGTAGAGTGGCTGAGTTCCAGCGCTTCGCTCAAATCCGCAGAGAGACCATTTGGAGTCCTGCGTAATTGGCCAATAAGTTACTAATCTTGGGGATGAAGAGTGATTATGATGTTTACAGGACAAATGAAATTCCTGCTTATGTTTATGTTTTTCTGGTAGTTTTCCGTTGTGTTTCCTCCTCCTTCATCAAAACATCCCCTCTCTGCCAGTGTGGGGCAGCTCACTGAACCCACCATGGCCACCACCACTGTCTCAGGCCAGGGCCCTTCCGTCTCTCCGACTGGGCAAGGAAGGAGAGGAGGAAACTGGCATTGTAGCCAAGGGAAATGTAAAAGGCTGTTAATATATATATGATAATATACATCCATGCTTGAGCAAACAGGGATTTCGGGTCTGCCATTGTGAGTGTGACCGAGAGGCCCTCACTCTGTTGCCTAGCTGATTGTTACCAACCACATCCACACACTCTCTCTCTCTCTCTCTCTCTCTCTCTCTCTCTCTCTCTCTCTCTCTCTCTCTCTCACACACACACACACACACACACACACACACACACACAGCGCAGTGGCCTAACTAAGTGTGCGTGCGCGCCTCCGACCTGCTTGCAAGGGAACGAGGAACCGAGCCGGTTCCCTCCGTCTGATGAAGACGTCTTGAAGTGGAACTCATGCTGTGGTGGTGACCTCATCCAGCTTCCCCGTCTTCCCTTCTTCTGCCCTCCCTAGATCCCCCACCTTCAGGCTAGGCTTGCTGACTCGGGCTCCCAGCCCCAGCCTGTGAGAGTACTAGTGTGAAGTGATTCAGGGCAGAGGCAGGCGAGACAATGGCCCTATTCCGCCTATTTAACCGCCACGGTGCTGTGTGTGTGTGTGTGTGTGTGTGTGTGTGTGTGTGTGTGTGTGTGTTGAGAGAGCGAGACATGGCCGCCTCACAGCTCAGCAGACATCTGAGTGCTTTCCCACCATTCAGCGTGACACCTCAGATCCTGTAGGAAGAGTGTATCAATAACCACACTCCTGCATACTCACTTTGGGAGGGACGGAGAGAGAGAGGGAGAGAGAGAGAGGAGAGAAAGGGAGAGAGAGAGGAATGAAGAGAAGGTGAGAACAAGACAGTGAGAGAGAAAAAGGGAAAGACAGAAGGAAAGAAGAGTGAGGGAGGGATTTAAAAAAAATGGAAATAGAGAGGTAGTGAGAAAAGGAGAGAGAGAGAGAGAGAGAGAGAGAGAGAGAGAGCATTCTACTCTGATAACTAGTCATCAGGGAGGTCATATAACCTTTTTGGAAATGACATATACAATTACTTCCTGTAAATTCTTTCTTTTCTTTCCCTTTGTTTTCTTTTCCTCTAATTGTATCGTCTTTTACATTTTTATTTTCTGTTCTCTCTCTCTCTCTCTCTCTCTCTCTCTCTCTCTCTCTCTCTCCCTCTTGGCGACTCTTTCTTTCTCTTTCTCTTTTGTTTTCTTTCTCCTTCTCCTCTCTCTCTCTTTCTCCCTCTCTGCCTTTCTTCTTTTTCTCGCTCTTTCTCCCCCCCTCTCTCTCTCCCTCTTTGACTTTTTCTCTTTCTCCTGTTTCTTTCTCCCCCCCCCCTCTCTCTCTCTCTCTCTCTCCCTCCCTCCCTCCCTCTCACTCTGTTTCATAGATGCCGGTTAAGTCCTTGCTCTGTCTTGATGTGCAGTTTGTTGTGCTTTGCCTGCGTTCCCTCTACTGACCTGAGGACGAGACGTCAGTCCACATGCCATTACCTAAACCACATACAGATGTCCAAACATTCCCTAGTCATGTCTAATTGATGGGCCAGTGAGAGTGTTGCCTTTTTTAGTACATCTCTCTCCTCTCTTCAGTAATCAGCACAACCTCTCCTTCTACGACTACACTAAACAAAGCAAAACAAAAAACTGACCACTCAAGTGCCACACACACACACACACACACACACACACACACACACACACACACACACACACACACACACACACACCGCATCCAGAATTGATTCTGTTTCTCATTAATTTGCCAAATCCCTTCACACACACACACACACACACACACACACACACACACACACACACACACACACACACACACACACACACACTCCCTCTCTCTCTTGTACTCCGCATCATTTGCATGAAGATTTATATCTGTTGTCCTGAGCTATTATGATTAAGACTATTTTGGGTGCTCTCTCTCTCTTTCACACACACATACACACACTCACACTGACACACACACTCTCTAACTCCAAGTCCAGTTTAAAGGCTTTGGAGGCTGAGCTTGTAGTGCTTTTCTGGAACCAGCTTCACTCCTAGTTATTTACTTTGGGCCCTAACAAACAATAAACGGCATGGCGACACCCTCTGTAGCCGGTGCTAGTATAAACACACTCAAGAAAACTGGACCTGGTGCTCTCTCTCTCTCTCTCTCTCTCTCTCTCTCTCTCTCTCTCTGTCTGTCCATTCCTTCATCTGCAGTCTCAGGCGCTGTCATTTTTCTTTCGTGGCACTGTTTTCCAACGCGACCGCCCGAATTGTTCTCCCGCGGTCGCAGTTTGAGGTTGATATCTGCAGCAATAACATTTTGCTTGGGAAATGAGTTAGTTGGTTGGTTGGGTCAGAGAGAGACAGAGAGAGAGAGAGAGAGA
>JAODXP020000024.1:4314983-4332483 GCA_027497455.2 Sardinella longiceps | reverse complement strand
CGACATCACAATGGCCTTCAGACACTTTATGGCGTGCTGTAAACTCATGTGCTAACGCTAATGTCATGGTAATGGGCACTTCATCTGTTGCAGAAGGGGTCCGAGTCGATGCCTGACCTGATCTATGGTCTGCTGCCATATAGGTGACTGTGCTTCTTGTCACATGTAAACTTTGCTATTATAGACCATTTGAAAAACAACAGACGGGTGAAAAGGGCAATGCCCAAATTCGTTGCCATGATACTTGATTGCGATTGGTTGAATCACACGCTCTCACTGCATTTCGTTCTATACTGCTGCACCTTAAGGTGGTCACGCACACCTGTTCTGACAGCGTTGCGGAGCACTTTCGAATTCATTCACCTCCATACATCGGCTGCGGTGGCAGAGTTGGCTGTTGGTGTATGGGGTTATATTGAAAACAATAAAATGGAATGTTGTAAGCACATGCAGCGCTCCACACTTTGTTGGAGCCGTTGTGCGGACGCCTTTAGGAACATGAACAGTAGCTGACTATCTGGTGCCACCCAACACTGTGATTAGTGTATCTGTAAACTCTTTAACCTCTGCTTCCCTCGGCAGCTTTCCTTGTTGTCTCCCTGTAACCTCTGCTGCCACTGCCAATTAAACTTTGCTGCTATTGGTTACTGTCCTTGATGCCTCCCTGTAATCTGGGCTGCTATTGGTTACTGTGCTTGATATCTCTCCGTAACCTCGTGTTACCGTTTAGGGTTAACCTTAAGCCTCCAAACCTGTTTAACCAATGGTGACTGTTGATGTTTCTGTAACCTTTACTGTTATTGGATATTGGGGTTGATGTTTCTGTAACCTCTTCTGTTATTGGATATTGGGGTTGATGTTTCTGTAACCTCTGCTCTTATTGGATATTGAAGTTGATGTTTCTGTAACCTCTGCTCTTATTGGATATTGAAGTTGATGTTTCTGTAACCTCTGCTCTTATTGGATATTGAAGTTGATGTTTCTGTAACCTCTGCTGTTATTGGATATTGGGATTGATGTTTCTTGGTAACCTCCGCCGCCACTGGAGACTATGTCTGCTTGATGTCACTATTTAACCTTTGCTGCCACTGAAAAAACGCGCCCGCTTTCTCTCTGTAACTTTTGTTTCCATTGGAAACTGTGCGCTCGTCGTCACCCCTTTAACCTCTTGTTGCCATTGGAGACCGTGTGCTTGCTGTCACCCTATCACCTTTCACACATTTTCACATCATTACATGACCTGCACTGACTGCTATTTGGGGTGACAACATGAGAGTGCAGACAGCAGGGACCATTATGCTCTCACTCTTTAAGCAGTGAGAGGCCAGAGAGAGAGAGAGAGAGAGAGAGAGAGAGAGAGAGAGAGAGAGAGAGAGAGAGAGAGAGAGAGAGAGAGAGAGAGAGAGCCAGGGAGGAGGAGGAGGAGAAGAGGGAGAAGGGGATGGGTGTGGCGGGGGCACAAGGGGGTGTCGGACGGACCAGGGAGGCGGGGTGGGTGGGTGGTAGTGGGGAAGCGGCAGCTGCCACGGAGTGTGCCAATCCCCGGGTGACCGTGACCCAGGGTCCCACTGGGGCGATTCGTCCTTCGGAACAAATGGACTGAGACAGCACTGGTGGCCGCCGCCGGTGTCATTCCTGTGTGTTCAGCACAGCACAGCTTGGCACGGAGCAGCGCAGCAACAGAACACACACACACACACACACACACACACACACACACACACACACACACACACACACACACTCACAGACACATGCTGCATGACACACTCCTTCGGGCGGAGTATTGATCGGGCGACAGACCTACACGATGAGCTCAGAGGGATGGCACGCGGTCCTCAGCCATCATCTTTTGTTTATCAGGACCCACATCTGCCACTGGTTAGGGACAGAGATCACACACACACACACACACACACACACACACACACACACACACACACACACACTCAGACAGAGACAGTGCATCCTGCCCAGCTGACATTAGTTTGATCTCAACAATCTTACTGTGGAGGCGGTGCAGAGGGGGTGTGGTGGTGGTGTGTTGGTGGCAGTGGGAGGGTAGGGGTTATGGAGGTAGTGGTGGTGGGGGGTGGGGATATGGAGGTGGTGATGGTGATGGTGTTTCAGGCGGACGGTCGGTGCGTCGGTCAGCTGCAGGTGTTTGGGATGCGTCTAAAACCCAGGAGATGAGAGATTTTATGAGCAGTGAAGCGCAGAGGAATGTCTGGAGTTTGCAGAGATGAAGGCCTTCATGGGTTATTTTTGCCCCCACACTATCCACTGTTTTCACTCTGATGTTTCAGCGGGAGGCTAATTCTGGTCACCACTAACTGGAAGTTTGGGGTCCTTGAGGAAATCCTTTCTCATCAGGGTCAAGGCATCCCCTGTTTAAAAAAAAAAAAAAAAAAGACAGGAAGTAGAGGGGAAAACAGAGTGGGCAGAGGAAACATGGCTTTGGCCCAGCGCTGATTACTGTGAGAGGCTTCAGGGGCAACTTTAAAGCACTCACCTGCTGCTAGGCTGCCAACTAGCCGCTAACTGCTGTAGCATAATGCTAACATATGGGACATACTGTACAGGGCAGTGCTGTGAATGTTGCTAGGAGACAGTGTGTATGTATCAGAAAGGCTGTGGCTGCGAGGCAGCATATTTGCTTCAGTTACAAAAAATGGGTTCATCCCAAAACAGGTGCAGGACAAGACACGTCTTCAAATGTAAAATCCTTTATATTTCTTGTTTTATATTGTTTATTTGATTGTTTGTTTATGTATTTATCTATTTATTTATTTTTTTGCTTGATTTAAACAGTGAGAGAAAAAGATTTTAGGCAGCATATAGTGATTGGGTGTTCAATATTGCCATGTGTATGAGTAGCCTACAACCGCTTTCCACACACACATGTGGCTTATTTAATAAGAGGAATATTTCAATCAAATTAAGCTGGGAACAGACCTACCGACTTTCTCAGTCTTTTACGATTAGAACGCCAGTCTTTTACGATTAGTGAGCCAAACCTACAGACTCAATCTGAGCCGATTGACAGTCGTTCATGAGCACAAACCTAACGATTGAGTTGTCGGCATTTTAATGTCATAATTGGTATCATAGCGACCTCAGAACGGACTGGTTAAGATCATATAAAACATGTTTGATTCAGTCCGACCCTGTCGTAATTGCGTCAACAGTGGGAAGAATCGCATTGTTACAAATCTGTCACCCAAACACACATAACGATTCTAGCCACGACTGAAACTTGCGACTACTCATGATTACCCATGACTACCCATGACTGGCCCTGACGTTCCATCGTATCAATATCGGGGCTAAAAATCGGTAGGTCTGTTGCCAGCTTTAGGCAGGAGAATATTACACCTTAATTAGTCTTGAAAGAGTACCTTATTCACAGTAGTCTTATTGTTATGTAAATTCAATAAAAAAATTATTTGTTGTAATGATGTAAACATCAACCTGCCAGATGTACTTTGTAAATCTGAATCTCTATATTTTGCATGAATATTTTGCATGAATTCAGTAGGGTAGACTGGTCCTTTTAAACAAAGAAACAATCGAACAAACAAACAAACAAACAAACAAACACACATGTCTATCACAGACAAATTCTGAGAGATGGATTTATTCCATTTATATGGACTTGCATAATTAACTTGCAGAAGTAATAGTGCAAAAACCCCTGTTCCTTTACTGCCAATACACACTTTCAAATGCAGTCAGTAAGGGTTGCACAGTTGCACCTGTGTGTGTGTGTGTGTGTGTGTGTGTGTGTGTGTGTGTGTGTGTGTGTGTGTGTGTGTGTGTGTGTGGCTGCCCAGACCACCGGCTCTGCAGACCTGTGTGAGAGTGAGGGCAGGTTACTAATTCTGGCCATCGCTGAGTCAGGGGTGGCTCTGGCCTGGCCTGGCCTGGTCTGGGCTTTAGGTGTCTGCAGACGTGTCTCGTGTTAAAGTCTACCTCCTGGCTTTTGTGTGTATGTGTGTGTGTGTGTCTGTTTGTGTGCGCGCACAAGTGTGCATTCATGTGTGTATTTGTGTGTGTGTGTGTGTGTGTGTGTGTGGCTATCAGCTCACATCAGTCGTTTACTCTCCGCTGGAACAAAAACAAGGCCCTGAAACAGTGCTTCCTGGTTCCCAGCAATGGGATGCCACCCCCCTCCACCACACACACACACACACACACACACACACACACACACACACACACACAGGGCTTGAGGACACGCACACGTCCCTTTTCACTGTCCCTTCTGTCCCCTGTCCCTTAGCTGGCCGACTGACTGGTCAGAGCTTTGACTGGACAGTGGGGTTGGTTGAGTAATAGGCTGGTTGTTTATTTACCGTGATGGACTGGATGTTTTTCTGAGGGGGGGGTTGGGGGGGATGGGGATGGGGGGTAGTGTTTTTTCCTCCTTGATTTCGGAATCCGGATTTTTCCCTTTCCCAGTTTGTGGATGCAGAGGCCATTTCCTCCGCTCGTTTCCTCTCTGCGCGGGGAGGTGGGTGGGAAGCAGGCTGGCCGAGAGAGCTCACAGGATGGGGGGAGGGATGGGAGAGGTGGGGTGGGGGGTGGTGGAGGTGGAGGACAGGAGAAGACAGAGAGGAGGGGGGTGAGGGGAGGGGGGGAAGACAAGTGGACAAAATAAAGGGAGGAGGGGAGGAAAAGAGATAGAGAAGACTGGAAAAAAGACAAAGGAGAAGAGGAGAAGAGTTGGGGAGAGAGAAAGAGAGAGAGAGAGAGAGAGAGAGAGAGAGAGAGAGAGAGAGAGAGAGAGAGGTAGAGGTGCTGAAAAGATTGACAAAAATGTCAAGGAGGGAAGAGAAGGATGTGCAGGGTCTGATTAAACATAGTAACAATGGATGCCTGTGCGATTGTGTGTGTTTTTGTTTGTTTGTTTATTTATTTATTTATTTTTCTGACCCACTGTCACTGCTAAAGAGGCACTCGTGATGGGATGCAGTGGAACCGCCTCTGGCGTGATTTAGGCCCGGGTCCGGTGGAGATGCGGTGCATCCGCAGGCAGGCAGGCGATCAGAGCCACATCCTGTCCCTGTCCCTGTCCCAGCTGCTAAAAGTGGGGGCCCCAGCACCACCAGCCCCAGCTGATGTCTGTCTGGAAGTTTGTTTTGTTTATGTAAACAAAGCCTGTTTTTGCACACTGAATTACCTTTGTGTCTGAAATGTGTTGTACAAATAAACCTGCCTCGTCTTGTTTGTGTGACCCTGGACGAATACGATGCTCCAGATTGCTTTTGTCACAGCAATTGTCGTCGACCCCTAACGTCACGGAAAAAAGTCATTTGTGAGTTTGAATCCTGAGGTTTCTCCTTAAGGCATCACACACACACACACTCCTTGTCGTCAACGCTGGAAGTGTTACCACAACAACATCACACTACACACATCCACCACACACACACATTCACACACACACAAACATGCACAAACACACACATACATACAAACACACACACACACACACACACACACACACGTTTTCACATCAACAGCTTTCACCTCTGGGTGTGTTTGCAGCCGTTAGAGACTGGTCTGTGCGATGGCTTGGGCTCGACCCCCCCCCCCCCTTCTCTCTCCCATGCAGGAGCTCAGGAATTCGTGTACAGTTTGTGATGTTGCTGTAGAATGGGTATTTAAGGGGTGGGAAAGAAACACAGACGGTAAATAGAGGAGCCGCTGCCAAGTATTCAAACAGACCCTCACCACTGACAGGACATGACAGGACAAGCCATGGCCCTAACTAACCCCTTCAAACTAACCCCTTCTCCGCTTCAACTGACTGAAATAGCGCATTTGGCCAATTATAAAAGCAAACATAAATATGCAATACAAACGAGCACGCCAAGGCAGGGACACTGTAATTCTGCTTAGCATTTACACTAGAAAGACTGTTTTTTTTTTTCTCTCTGTTGCAATTTCCCCCCTGTGTGTGTGTGTGTGTGTGTGTGTGTGGGCCTATCATTTTCAGAAATTTGCCAGGCCCCGGCGAGTGTAATGTTCCAGTTTTCATACAACTCCAAGCCAGATGCTGTTGAGTGGTTGAGTGTTTTAACTCAAATCTGTCATTTTCACAGCAGTTGCTGCGGTATCTCTGATTTTCCCACTCAGGCATAATGAAGTAGCAGAGCTTTTGACTAATGGATGTTTTACGTGGGAACAAATCACATGGGTGTAACTGCGTAAGTCTTTCTTTTTTTCTTTTTTTTTTAACCCTATATCATTTGGAAAATTCCAGCTGATATCCTTGTTCATGTTTTTCTCTTCAGCCTACAGGTATAGTAAATGTGTATGGCAGTTTCAGGTGTCACTGTTTACTAAAACACAGCCACGAGCTGCAAGGCTCACGTTCGGCCAAAGCGGCACCACGTCTTGTTATTTTTTTCCACATGGGGAAACGCTCCATAAACAAGGGTGATTGCAGTTATAGTTGCAATATCTAAGGTGATGAACGTGGCACCTGTCCTGTTTGTCCCCTGCACCTGCTCATCAAAATGGGCGTGTGTGGAAAGAAAATAAAAAGAAAAAAGAAAATATTGATGACAATGCAGTTTGTTGCCCCACCAAATGAACCCAGTTGCTTGTTTTGGGGACTCTTATGTCGTCAGCTTTATGTAAGGTTTCGCCATGACGGTTTCACCTTCTCCTTCTTCAAGAGTTTGTTTTTCGCAAACAACTTTGCGAAAGTTAATTTATCAAAGTTAATGTCAGGGAAATCAAAGCAGTGACCTTGTTGAGAATGAGTTCCTTCACCATAGATATCTTTGCAGAAATGCTTCACAGTGACTTTGCTGAGAATGATTTTCTTTATCACAGATATATTGATTTCCTTTACCATAGATATCTTAATTTCCCTGACCATAGATATCTTGACAGACACACTTTGATTCTGCACCTCCAAGCTGAGACCTGTGTTGCAGACCACCGCCAAAAAGGATGCATGCCTTCAGCGAGATAAAGACAGATTTATGTCGGAGTCAGTGTGACTGCCCTCCGGATGTGTCCAGTAGTACTCCACATGAGAGCTCCTGCCTGAAACACACACACACACACACACACACACACACACACACACACACACACACACACACACACGTCGGCCCACCAGCCTAGCCTACCACAAGATGGGAAAAAAAACTGTTCGGTTTAAAATGGCAGTGAAACCCCTCCAATCAAGGATAGTGGTGTTTTTACAAATGCATTGATGCCAGTTTTACCTGTGTGTCTGTATGTGTGTACTGTATGTGCATACAATTAGAGAGAGGTTGCACATTCTGTCACTATGACAACAGCAGTAGTAGGGGTGGTATTAGTAGCTTGTAGCAATACAATTATCGCATAGTGGAAGCAAGTTTCAAAAGATGAAAATAAGTGTAAAAAATGATTTCTTGCCAATTAAATGAAGTTTCCTTTATCACCATGTCTTAATCACTTCAGGTCTTTTACCTGTCCGGCTCTCTTCACAACTGGCCAATATATGTGGAGGGAATTTATATCAGATTTTCATTTTAAAACCCCCATTTCCTAGTCTGACCTTGCCTTCCTATAGTATGTACTTTGTATGTACAGTATGTGTAGAACCTCCAGACCATGAATACGGATGAACAGCAGTATTATGGTCAGGCTAGCCTTCCTACAGTATGTACTTTGCTCGATTTTCATCTCCTTCCACGACTCCATCTGGTATTCCAGCCATTGACTTTGTTTGTATCATCCACATCGACCCCAAGCCAATTAGCAAGCAGAGGGCAGGAGTTGTGAGAAATTACATCAGGCTTCTGCTGTTGTAGTATAGCTTACTTCACGATCAAGCTGGCGCATAACATAGGCTACATCACGGCCAAACGTTAGCAATTGGATGAAATCAGATTCATCATTTCAAACTTCTACAGTTCTCGTCTCCATCTTGTAATCGTTTTATCAATAGCCGAGATTTCAGACCCTTGTACGAAACGAAGTGTAGACCAAGGCGATGATCATGGCCAGGTTACCCTGATAGGATTGCCGGATTTGTCAGGATTGATGTTTCCTACTCGCAGAAGTCATTAGTGTTGATAAATGATGTTTCGGAGTAAAGTGGGTGCCTTTGCAAGCTTGTCCCTGCCCTACCCGAAGATATAGAATTTGCAATTTCCACAGGAGTGTCCACTTCTGTTTGTTGTGGTTAGCAGACAAGCTAGCTTTGTTTGATTCTTTGCCTACTGGATAGCGCAAGTGGACTTGCAATGGGGCCTCTTTAAGTGTATGTCATACAAACATTCAAATGTTGAGTGTTTAAGGATTCCATTGTTGTGCCATTGTTTGTTGTTGATGGAAACACACGTGCACCCACACATACACACACACACACACACACACACACACACACACACACACACACACACACACACACACACGTGTTGTTCCTCTGTTGTTCATTAATTGATATTATTCATTCTGGAGTTTCTTTTGTTTAGTTTGGTTTACTAGTAAATTACTTCCTCGCCCACACTGTGTTGTGTGTGTGAGGTCACAACACATTTACCCCACAATGAGACATGTTTACAGGCAGTATGATTAACAGCCGCAGAGATGACTGAATCAGTGCAGAGGTGATGCACCTCAGCCGGTCAGTGCTGATGGATGTACTAACTAAACACAGACGAGTGGGCAGTCGGAAAATCCCCCTTAATGTAGACCAGAGTTGGGCTCACACACACTTACACCAAACATCATTGAGAACTTTATATTGTGACCAGAGCCATTGAAGCACCCCCCCCCCCCCCCAAAAAAAATAAATAAAATAAAATAAATAAATAAATAAAATAAACTAGCGCAGACCTCCGCCAAGACAATGTGGTCACAGACGGTGTTCTGGGTCATCGATCGCCATCAAAATCGAATCAGTTCTTCCTTGTCCCAATACACACGTTGTCCAAAAAATTTCATCCAAATCCGTGCAGAACTTTTCGAATTATGTTGTACACAGACACACACACACACACACACACATAGGCCTACACACACACAGACACACACACGCCAGCAAAAACATAACCTCCTTGGCGGAGGTAACCAGCGAAAACATAACCTCCTTGGCGGAGGTAATAAAATAAATATACATATAAATTTATATAAATCAACAACAAAAAAACTTTCATTTTTCAGTAATAATAAGTAGTCATTCTGTAAAACACAAAATGTATTCATTTTTTTATATCCCACAGATTCAAATTTGTTTCTATAATGGTCCCTGTTGGTCAGTGTTCAGTGACCTGGTACATGTGCCAAAACACCATAAGGGCCACTCCAGTTTTTAGCACAGGGGCCGCAGTCACACACTTAGCACAGGGGCCACAGTCAAATTGTGAGTTGGGCTGAGAGCTGAGAGTCTGGTTTGAGTCTGGATTTAGTCATTGGGCTTCAAAGAATTCCACCATTAGGCCCACAGATGACAGATTGACCTATTGTCCCTGTGTGTGTGTGTGTGTGTGTGTGTGTGTGTGTGTCATTCTGTAGTGCAGGAGGCAGATATATACAATCCTTTTCTCTTTTTTTCTCTCTTTTTTTTACAGGACACCAGAGGGGAATGATTTGCTTACACACAAATGTGGGCATTTTATTTCACAATCACTCACACACACACACACACACACACACACACACACACACACACACACACACACACACACAAGATTGAGTATAGTCTATATATGCCATTGGCATTTTTACAGAGGTAAAATCAACAGTCACACCAATATTTACTCAAAAAACATGCATATGCGCACATGTCTAATCTGAATTATGCCATAGCACACACACACACACACACACACACACACACACACACACACACACACACACACACACACACACACACCTCTGGAGACCTGAGGCCATATTCCCACAAATGGTAGCAACAAACACCCTGTGTTTCTATTCCTTCTTCCTACCGGAGTCCCCTCCGACCCCTCCCCCCTTTCCCACACACTCACACTCACACACACACACACACACACACACACACACACACACACACACACACACACACACACACACACCGGGTATTTGCCTCACCTTCCGACACTTTACTTTTCTTTCTCATGCCGCCCTCTCCATATTCACACACATACACACTCACACACACACACACACACACACACACACACACACACACACACACACACACACACACACACATTTTTTTGCACATTCAGAAGGCCACTGCCCATTCATCTTCCCCAGGTCCAGACTTTCTCACACTCTCCAGCTGATTTATAAGGGACGGTGATGAATGACACAGATATTCACAACACACATGCACACACACACACACACACATACACACACACACACACACACACACACACACACACACACACACACACACACACACACACACACACACACACACACACACACACACATACAGAGATATACACAAACACACTCACATAGACCTACACATACACTCACACACACACACACACACAGACACACACACACACACATTGTGAGTACGGAGCCAGCATTTGTTGCCCCCGTTACCCTCTCAGACATTTATTTATCTGGCCATGTAGAGAGAGACACTTGCTTAGGCCTACTTCCCCTTTCCGGACCTTTCTAGAAGACTGGTGGGATTTTTGCAGAGAGATTGGCGTGTATGTGTGTGTGTGTGTGTGTGTGTGTGTGTGTGTGTGTGTGTGTGTGTGTGTGTGTGTGTGTGTGTGTGTGTGTACAGGATAGGAAGTGGGGCCTATCTCAGCCCCTTACTAATCTATGCAAAGACAGCAGTGTATTTAGCCAGAGCTTGTGTGTGTGTGTGTGTGTGTGTGTGTGTGTGTGTGTGTGTGTGTGTGTGTGTGTGTGTGTGTGTGTGTGTGTGTGTGTGTGTGTGTGTGGGACCTTTATGAATCAGGAGGGGCAACATCACATCTCTTACACTTGCTTTCCTGTAATGGAGACGTTCAGCATGTAGCAATCAAATCAAATCAGCTGTTGATCTATATAACAGCAAGAAAATGTTTAAACTGAATTTACAAATCTTTGGCTACCAGTTGCTACCAGAACTTGAGTGTCTCTCTGTGGCTTACAGTAACTGGAATGTGCTGTAGTCTGACAATACCTCGGGACTCTTGAGAAGAGCTTTGTTGTGTGTGTGTGTGTGTGTGTGTGTGTGTGTGTGTGTGTGTGTGTGTGTGTGTGTGTGTGTGTTGTGTGTGTGTGTGTGTGTGTGTGTGTGTGTGTGTGTGTGTGTGTGTGTGTGTGTGTGTGTGTGTGTGTGTGTGTGTTGAGCTGATTCCACTGTTGCTCTGAGCTTTGAAGTGGACACCTGTCTGCATACTGTACTTTTCCAGATGACTTTCATAACTCACTCATTCATTCATTTGTTTCATGTGAGTGCATCCATCTACCCTGCATCCTGAGCACTTTTCAGTACATGCGTTTGTGTGTGTGTGTGTGTGTGTGTGTGTGTGTGTGTGTGTGTGTGTGTGTGTGTGTGTGTGTGTGTGTGTGTGTGTGATTGTGTTTGTGTGTCAGTGACTATGTGTACAGTATGTGTGTCAATGACTATATATCCAGTCATTGGTGTGTGTATGTGTGAATGTCTGTGTGTGTACAATATGAGTGTATGTGTCTGTTTCTGTGTCAATGGCCGTATATAGAGTCATTAGTGTTATGTGTGTGTGTGTGTGTGTGTGTGTGTGTGTGTGTGTGTGTTTGCATGACTGAGTGTGTGTCCTTAAGTGTTCTCCACTCAGTGAGCCTTATGATGTGTTTGTCTGTGCCAGCCAGCCTTAGCAACATTACTGTACAGTAGGTCCCGTCGCGTCGCGCTCGCCGACACAAACAAGTACGCGCGAGTAAGTGGGGAAACGTTGGGCCACCGTTGCACGAATGTTAGGCGATATGCTGCGCCTGATAAGACTCTGAGAGAGAGGCCAAGTCGACCCTCTCACGATAATCACTCCCTCTCCGTGCGCAGGCTTACATAACGTCACAGCCAAAACCTCTGCCTCCTTCTCTCTCTCTCTCTCTCTCTCTCTCTCTCTCTCTCTCTCTCTCTCTCTCTCTCTCTCCCTCCCTCTCTCTCCCTTTCTCTTTCTCTGTCTGTCCGGCCCCGTCTGTGTGAGTGCATGTGTGAGTGTGTGTGTGTGTGTGTGTGTGTGTGTGTGTATGTGGGGCAGTGAGGGGGTTTCTACACTAGACCAGTGCATTTTCATTGCATGTAAATGCATTTGTCTGTGGATATGTGTGTGTGTTTGTGTGCGGGGGTTTCCTACACTAAGTAAATGTACATTTGTGTGTGTGTGTGTGTGTGTGTGTGTGTGTGTGTGTGTGTGTGTGTGTGTGTGTGTGTGTGTGTGTGTGTGTGTGTGTGTGTGTGCATGTGTGTGTGTGTGTGTGTGTGTGTGTGTGTGTGTGTGTGTGTGTGTGTGTGTGTGTGTGTGTGTGTGTGTGTGTGTGATGTGTGTGTGTGTGTGTGTGTGTGTGTGTGTGTGTGTGAGTGTGTGCTGTATCTGCTCCATCTCCAGATCAGCAGTGTGACCCTCGCCAAGTCTTCTGGGGAAACCGTGGGCTGAGGAATCACTGGTTACTTACTGGTACTTACCCCTCAGGCCCCCTCTCTCTGATGGTGCCCTGATAGCCCGCCGTCTGTGTGTGTGTGTGTGTGTGTGTGTGTGTGTGTGTGTGTGTGTGTGTGTGTGTGTGTGTGTCTACTACAGTAAGTAACTGCATCATTCTGCCCGGACTAGTTTTGTTTAGATTCACGCGCGGGCGCACACTGCGAGATTGAGACATCAGATGAGTGTTATCTGCCCTAGAATGTAACCCATTTTTATCAGAAGATACACACACAGCTTCCTCCAAGTCATCCAAGGGTCATTTGAGCAACAGCAGACAGGCACCCCATACTTATCAGGTAGTTTACCTCACAGGTGGATGGATGATGTGTCTGTGGTGTGTGCGTGTGTGTGTGTGTGTGTGTCTGTGTATGTGAGATTGTGCGTGTGTATGTGTGTGTGTGTGTGTGTGAGTGTGTGTGTCTGAGAGGGTATGTGTGTGTGAGAGAGTGCATGTGTACGAGATGTGTGTGTGTATGTCTATGTCTATGAAGTGTGTGTGTGTGTACTGTATGTGTACATTATGAGGTGTGCGTGTGTGTATGTGTGTGTATGTGTATGAGGTGTGTGTGTGTTTACTGTATGTACAGAAGGAGGTGTGTGAGTGTGAGTGTATGGGGTGTGTGTGTGTGTGTGTGTGTGTGTGTGAGAGTGTATGGGGTGAGTGTGTGTGTGTGTGTGTGTGTGTGTGTGTGTGTGTGTGTGTGTGTGTGTGTGAGTGTATGGGTTGTGTGTGTGTGTGTGGGGGGGGGGTTTCCTCTTCTAGGCCACCACTGAGGGGACAGACTGATGGTGCTGATGGCTGATGAGGCTGGAGATGAGAGACTGGGTGAGATGGGAGAGAGAGAGAGAGAGAGAGAGAGAGAGAGAGAGAGAGAGAGAGAGGGAGAGAGAGAGAGAGAGAGAGAGAGAGAGAGAGAGAGAGAGAGAGAGAGAGAGAGAGCGAGAGCCACGTGTCTTATGCTCAGTACTGAAAGCTTCCTGACACGGATGGGTAAACCTGATGCTATCTATCGGAGGAGGAATGAAACCACACACGCACGCACGCACGCACTCACAAACACACAAGTATACACCACATAAAACACAAACACACACACTTACACACACACTTACACACACACACACACACACACACACACACACACACACACACACACACACACACACACACACACACACACACAACACACACACACACACACCACACACACACACACACACACACACACACTCTTTCACTCTCCTTAGGCTCCTTCTGTAGAATAAACACTGTGTGTACTGGATGAATTGACTACTGGAAACTATTTGATTGAATTGTACACAATTTGAATTGTACATTGTCTAGATGAGATTGCCTTGCTGGTCCATACACAAAATAATTTTGACGAGCACAAAATTTATGTAAGTATATGAAAATGGACAGCGGAATGTATTGCAATATAATAGCATTGCTGTTGGAAATATTTCTGGTTCTGATATCAGTATTCTGAAATACATGTAGAATTGAATGTATAATGTACTGCAATATGTTTAAGTATCAATTTCTGTATATTTATATTAACTAGTTCTTATCATGATTTATTTCAAATATTGAATCTCTCTCTCTCTCTCTCTCTCTCTCTCTCTCTCTGTGTCTGTGTGTGTGTGTGTGTGTGTGTGTGTGTGTGTGTGTGTGTGTGTGTGTGTGTGTGTGTGTGTGTGTGTGTGTGTGTGTGTGTGAAAGCCATTCAATCCCACTTCCATGTCTCATTCACATTCATGTCGATGTCATTAAATGAACAGAATCAGATTTCGAATCAGTTTTATTAGCTAAGTATACTAACATACAAGAAATTAGACTTTGGTAGGTGTTAGCTCTCTACACTTTTAACAAATAAACATGTAGTAGTATAATAGTATAATAATATAAACACACTGTACAATTGAGACAACAATATACAGTATAATTACAGTAGACTCACATCAACAAAATGCCCAAATAATACAATAAACAAATAAGACATAAATGATAAGGCCAAAGCAGTGAGAGGGGGATGTGAAATGCAAAAGTAGGGTAATAGTTTGAAGGTAGTATGCAAAATGCATATTGGAGATTGAGATTGTTCATTTGTCAAGTAGTAAGATTATTACAGTGGAATGATTGTAATGATGAGTATTGTAGCTCTGAACTCTGCCAGGCCGTCTCTCATCCTCAGTCATGAACTCCCTCCTTGTGGCCAGTCGTCTGCATCCAGTGGAGGACACGCACAGTACACATACAGGTCATACTGCAGTTTCATCTACTGTACCCGGTCACTGTTCGCGCACGTGTGTGTGTGTGTGTGTGTGTGTGTGTGTGTGTGTGTGTGTGTGTGTGTGTGTGTGTGTGTGTGTGTGTGTTTCTAAGAAGTGATGCACTAGCTTCAGTGTCAAAGTGTCATTCCCCTTTGCCCTGCCAGACTCCTGGTGTGTATTTGTGTGTGTGTGTGTGTGTGCAAGTGTGAGTGTGAGAGTGTGTATGGTGCATTGCACACACCATGGCATAGGGTGTCCGTCCCTTACCCCCCTCCCCCACCCCTTCACACACACACACCCCACCCCCCCAGCCCAAGCCTGGGAGCGGAATTCTGGGAACATTTTTCCATGTGAAGCGCCGAGGTCCCGTTTAGGGGTGTGACGCCACTGCATTGTTCGGCCCGCAAAAAAGGAACCGCTTGTGATGAGGCCAATTCCTGTCGGCCCCAAAAAAACAGGCACTTTCTCACAGCGGCTTCCTTCCTCGCTCACAACGGCAAAAAACAATCCCAGACTGGACTGGACGGCCTGCAGAAGGCCTGAGGACGGAGGGAGAGAGAGAGAGAGAGAGAGAGAGAGAGAGAGAGAGAGAGAGAGAGAGAGAGAGAGAGAAAGGAGAAAAGAGGAGAGAGAGAGAGAGGTTAACAGAAAGAGAGGTAGGTAAATACAAATAAAGACACAGAAAGGGGAAAAAAGAGAAAGACTTAAGGATGGGTGGATAGGTAGAAAGAGACAGATGAATGGAGAGACAGAAAGACTGATAGAGAGGTGGAGAGCAAAAGAAGACAGGAGCAATCTGAAGGAAAATAAACAAATTAAGGTAAACACTTGTTTACTCAAGTGGCTTCAACACTTTGCACTGCTGCTGCCTTAGAATCGAGAGAAGAGAAGAGGTGGGAAAGAAAAGAAGGAGAGACAGGAAGAGAACAAAAGAGAATAGAAGAGAGGAGAAAAGAGGAGAGGAAAAGAAGAGAAAAGATGCGCAAAAGACAAAAAGAGAGAGGAGAGGAGAAGAAAGAAGAAGAGAAAGAGACTGTGTGTGTGTGTGTGTCTGTGTCTGTGTGTACATCTCTAGGTTCAAACAGACTCTTTATCACAGGCCCATTAGCAGGCACAAGCCCACAGTGCGCACAAACACACACACACACACACACACACACACAGTAGGCCAGCTGCCCCGGACTTCAAAGCATCACCACACACAGCTACAGTACAAAAGCTTTTAGCTTGTAGCGCTAGCAGTAGAGCTAGCAGCAGTGTTAGCGGTAGCCGCTATCTGTCTGTCCAGCCCTACACCCCCCCCCCCCCATACCTTCCCCTCGCCTCCCTTCCCTGGCTGGCTCTGTTCTGTCATGCTGCGCCAAATCCTGTTGACAAGTACACACACACACACACACACACACACACACACACAGGTTCCCACACACAGTTCTCACAACACAGGCGACAAGAACGTTAGAACATAAATTACAGGTGGGAAGATGATTCTCCGTCATTCTTGACGAATGAGTGTTTGTGTTGGAATGACTGTGTTTGCGTGTTGGTGTACGTGTTTGTGTGAGTGTGTGTATTGTATTTGTGTGACTATGTTTATTGGTGTACGTGCATGGCTGTATGGGTTGTTTATGTGTTTGCGTGATGCATGCATGTGTGTGTGTGTGTGTGTGTGTGTGTGTGTGTGTGTGTGTGTATGTGTGAGTGTGTATGTGTGTATGTGATGCTTGTTTGTGAGTCTGTCTAGGTGTTAGATGTGCATTTGTGTTCCGCATTATGGGTGTGTGCACGTGTCTGCGTGTGTGTGTGATGCTTGTTTGTGAGTCTGTCTAGGTGTTAGATGTGCATTTGTGTTCCGTGTTGTGGGTGTGTGCACGTTTGTCTGTGTGTGGGTGTGTCGGTGTGTGCATGTGTGTGTGTGTGTGTGTGTGTGTGTGTGTTTGTGAATGTGGGAAAAATGTCTTGTAATCCTGCAGAGGGTTGTTTTCATGCCTTTCCTCACACTCCACAGGAAACGCCATTAATAGAGCCTGTGACACTGAAAGACAGACGCTCAGAGAAGGTGCACACACACACACACACACACACACACACACACACACACACACACACACTGATCTGCCATTAACATAGAGAGCAGAGGAGACAATAATGAGAGAGAGAGAGAGAGAGAGAGAGAGGAGGGGGTGGGGGACATTGAACGAGATAGAGAGAGAAAGGGTGCAGAACAAGAGCGAGAGGGGGATAGAGAGAGAAAGAGGGAGAGGGGAAGAGAGGGGTGGCAGAACAAGAGCGAGAAGGGGATAGAGAGAGATCAAGAAAGAGGGGAGAGATGGTGAGAGAAAGAAGAAGAGAGAAAAAGAGAGACAAAAATGATGAAAACAGCATGGAGTGATAGACGAGAGAGCAAAAGAGAAAGATTGAAAGAGAGAGAGACGATTGAGAGAAAAAGAGAGAGAAACAGGGAGACAGAGGAAGGGTGAGGGAGAGAGGAAAAGAGAGAAGGAAGGGAGGGAGAGGCAGAGAGAGAGAAGGACAGCGTTGGAGAGAGAGAGGGACAGAGAGAGAGAGAGAGAGGGACAGAGAGAGAGAGA
>JAODXP020000024.1:4289302-4291802 GCA_027497455.2 Sardinella longiceps | reverse complement strand
CTTGCGGGTTTGAGACCCGTGTGCGATGCGGACCGCCGCCGGCTACACATGCATTTGACTGAGGAGATGGGTCTAGCTCTGAGTGCTACCATACGCTAAATGGTCTGAGTCAAGTAGGCCCTGTGCACTGGGACCAAAGGCAGGTTTATCCGCACAGAGGATTGAATGCCATTGGCATTGGTATGAGTACTGGGAGTCATAGAGTGTGTTTGTTGTGGTGTTTGATCCAGAGTGTGTGAATTTCTTTCAGGATGAATAAAGTAACATCTTATCTTAGGGACCAGACAGTAGTTTTCCATTGGACAGGGATAAGGAAGTACTTTCTTATTGGACAGGGATCAGGCAGTAGGTTTCTATTGGACAGGAATCAGGAAGTAGTTTTCTATTGGACAGGGATCAGACAGTAGTTTTCTATTGGACATGAATCAGGAAGTAGTTTTATATTGGACAGGGATCAGGAAGTAGTTTTCTATTGGACGGGGATCAGGAAGTAGTTTTCTATTGGACAGGAATCAGGCAGGAGGTTTTAGTGCCCCAGAGAGCATCAGGAGTGTGTGTGTGTGTGTGTGTGTGTGCGCGCGCCCCAGAGAGCATCAGGAGTGTTTGTCTCAGTTTCCCTCTTCTGTCTTCATCCAGTTGCATCAGAGATGACATTTGACCTCCTCTTCTACTCCTGCCAGCCTTCAGATTTCTTCTCACACACACACACTCTCTCACTCTCTCTCTCACTCACACACACACAGACACTCTCTCTCTCACACGCACACACACACAGACACACACACACACACACATTCTTTTATCTCTCAGTTCCCACCAGATGGACTGCAAACAAAGCCATACCTGCCAGATTCAGCCTAGTGGGTCAATATAGAGACAGAAAAAACTCAAAGACACACACACACACACACACACACCATACACACACAGGCCCAAAACACTTGTGTTAGCGCACGCGCACACACACACACACACACACACACACACACACACACACACACACACACACACACACTCCCCCTAAAACATAAACACACACACACAGACACACACACACACACACACACACACACAGCTTACAAACATCCGTAAACACACATCAAACTTAGGCCCTGTCCACACGGCAACGAAATCCGGTATTTTTGTATCGTTTGGGCCTTCTATCCACATGGCAACGGCGTTCTGGGTGGGCTGATCCGATATTTTTTCACAACGCCTGCCAGAGTGGAACGAAATCGTTGCGACGCTACAACGTTATCGTCTCGGTGTCTTGTGGACGCGTATCAGCCCCGTTGTCACCACCACGTGACCAAAATAACCTTACATGTGACCACCAGCACCACCATGCTTGACAGCCTTTGCTGCAGGCGTTGTTATTAGTTGCACTATATTGCTACAAAACCTCTTAATCCTTGTTTAACTATCAAACTATCAGTTTGTAAGGTCTCAAATGCCTAGGCTGACACAGTAGGCTAGGCTGTAAAATCGCTAGCGTAGCAATTTAGCCTAATGGTATCCCTGTCTATGTCCCTGTGTAACCTGCAAGCTATCTGAACCCTACAGTCATTAATCTGATCCATCCATCCCAACTATTTTAGTAAGTAACTTCTATGTTCACAAACAGATATCACAAACCTTCAAGTTGAACGTATTATTAGTCTATAAACAGCAGCATTTTAAAAGCATAGATCCTTCCGACGAACTTTCAGGAGCTGTTGATTTCTTCATGACGGACTATTTACTGAAACTGTTATCGCCGCCTGCTGGCCAGGAATATGTATTACATCATTCCACTGAATGACAACGGAGCCATCTGGATGAGATTTGTTAGCGCTCCGTTGCGTGTGTGGACGCGATTTTTTTTCTCAGCCCGCTAAAAAAAATCTTGTTGCGTTGCCGTGTGGACTAGGCCTTAAACTCTCACATGAATTCTATATGCTGCTTACAAATCAAGGTTACTCAAAACACACATGCACAGCATGGACCCACCGACACCCATACCAACATCAGCACACATCAACACCACAGACATGAGACATACTAACTGATGCACTACAAAGGGCCTACACAAGCAGAATCAAATGGAGCACTATTCCTACACAATCATACACACACACACACACACACACACACACACACAAGCTTACCAACAATACATGCACAACATAAGGCCTATGCAAGATCCTCCAGTTTAAAATCTCATCCATACACAATCACACACACACACACACACACACACACACACACACACACACACACACACTCACCAAGCTTACCAACAATACATGCACAACATAAGGCCTATGCAAGATCCTCCAGTTTAAAATCCTTCATCCATACACAATCACACACACACACACACACACACACACACACACACACTCACCAAGCTCACCAACAATACATGCACAACATAAGGCCTATGCAAGATCCTCCAGTTTAAAATCTCATTCATACACAATCACACACACACACACACACACACACACACACACACACA
>JAODXP020000024.1:4284302-4286802 GCA_027497455.2 Sardinella longiceps | reverse complement strand
TTGTTAGCCAAACCACATAGCGCAAAAGTGGCAACAGTGGTATAAGCGCGTTAATGAACTCCACGGCATGCAGCACTCTGTTACGCGTCGTAGCCTTAGAACTTCGAACATATACTCGCAGTCAACATAAATATAAAATATAATCATCAAACATATAGCCAGAGTCAACATAAATATGAAATATGCTCATCAAACCTAGTGGTGGTCAACATAGATAACGGATTGCGTCTGTCACACTGACGACATTCTAAAGCACTTAAGCAAAGTGTACTTCTGGATACGGGGATGGGCAGAGGAACAGGAACAGAATGTCATCTGAGGGGAGGGAAAGAGAGAGAGAAAGAGAAAGAGAGAGAGAGAGAGAGAGAGAGAGAGAGAGAGAGAGAGAGAGAGAGAGAGAGAGAGAGAGAGAGAGAGAGAGAGAGAGAGAAAGAAAGAAAGAAAGAAAGAAAGAAAGAAAGAAAGAGAGAGAGAGAGAGAGAGAGAGAGAGAGAGAAAGAGAAATCATGAGGAAGGAAAGGACAACAATAAGAAGAGGGGGCAGAGAGAGAAAGAGAGAGCGAGAGACAGACATGGGGGAGAAAAAAGAGTGTAAGAGAGAAAGCAGAAGAAAGAAAGAAAAATGTAAAGAGACCAAGGGAGATGGAGAGAGATGGAGAGATGGGTGAAAGGGAGCATCTGTATGTGTGTGTGTGTGTGTGTGTGTGTGTGTGTGTGTGTGTGTGTGTGTGTGTGTGTGTGTGTGTGTGTGAGGGAGCGCAGCGCGGGCGCGTGGGCGGATGAGTGACAGGGGGAGGTAGCAGAGAAGCTGCAGCAGAGGCGAGGGTTAATTAATTTTTAAATATCATGCGAGTGTGTGCAGGTCTGGGGTATTTTCTGGGCCTGCTTTTCATAAATCAGGGTTATGGGCAACGCAAATGAGCTGGGACACATTCCTTGCAGGAAACTCATTTGGATTTAAACAAGTTTCTGCCACCGGCGCTGATTGAACACGGAGACAGAGGAGGTGACAGAGCCGCGGCGTTTTAATAACATCCTAAAGCTCCGTCGACCGCTACGGGAACAGACAAGACAGACGAGCAAGATGAGAGAGAGAGAGAGAGAGAGAGAGAGAGAGAGAGAGAGAGAGAGAGAGAGAGAGAGAGAGAGAGAGAGAGAGAGAGAGAGAAAGCCTACTCGTTTCTCATCCAGTTACTTTTCTTATGATTAAGAAATGAGGCGTCGATGAAGCTCACAGAAACAGGCCTCCCTGAAAGCAAACTTTACAATAAGCACCTGTACTGGAGTTTCAAATTTGATTAAAAACATCTAGGGGATGGAGGGGGAAAAAAAGAGAGAAGTTGACAAAGACTAAACAATTTCCTACAAACAAGCAAGAGTAAGAGAGAGAGAATGAGAGAGGAAACGAGACAGAGAGAGAGAGAGAGAGAGAGAGAGAGAGAGAGAGAGAGAATGAGCAAATGAGAGAAAGAAAGGAAAGAGAAAGAAGAAGAAGTAAGATCAGAGAGAGAGAGAGAGAGAGAGTGCGAGAGAGAGAGAGAGAGAGAGAGAGAGAGAGAGAGAGAGAGAGAGAGGGGAGAGAGAGAGAGAGAGAGAGAGAGAGAGAGAGAGAGAGAGAGAGAGAGAGAGAGAGAGAGAGAGAGAGACTAACAAGCACACACACACACACACACACACCGCCTCTGTCATCCTTCAGTATTTTAGTTTGGACTGAGCAGCATCACTGGCCCGGCTCCAGCAGATTTATCATGTTCACAGAAAACAAACCAAACACTGGCAATTAGAAAGCCTCCCACACACACACACACACACACACACACACACACACACACACACACACACACACACACACACAGTTGCAGATGAGCATACAGCATTAAGGAAGGCAAACAGCGCAAGCAGCTTAGAAAAGGATCCCTGCCGCACAGGCCCTCTTTTAATGAGGAATTAGTGGGTTCCAGCAAACAACACACACACACACACACACACACACACACACACACACGTCGTCCACTGCCCCTGACGCCTGCCTATCTGCCCTCCCTCCCGCCAGTCTCGTTACTCTTCCTTCTCACCACGAGCTGCAGCTCCGCTTCGCCACAGCAAGTTTCCACATCAAACATTTCCCTCAGTATAGCCCATTTTCAAACCAGTGTGTGTGTGTGTGTGTGTGTGTGTGTGTGTGTGTGTGTGTGTGTGTGTGTGTGTGTGTGTGTGTGTGTTGATAGCCCATTTTCAAAAGGTCGCAGTTTCTCAGTTTTTTCCCCCTTTCTCTTTTGCCCTGTTGGCTTATGTGTGTGTGTGTGCGTGTATGTGTGTGTGTGTGTGTGTGTGTGTGTGTGTGTGTGTGTGTGTGTGTGTGTGTGTGTGTGTGTAATATTTTTCTACACCCACCGTGGGCAGGGGGAGCTGAGCGGATCTGTGTGAGATTGACCAAGCTATTAGTTGTCCAGGGCAGGCCAATCGCTGCGCAGGGCTCTCCATCATTAGCGACGGGGGC
>JAODXP020000024.1:4239402-4269202 GCA_027497455.2 Sardinella longiceps | reverse complement strand
AAAGGTGCCATGCCACACCACTACAGGGTATTTAAATTGTTCTTTGAGGTCTACAAATAGGGTATGCGACTTCACTTGGACTGAGAACGGCCCAAGGAGACCTTAATTAGATCGTTTGCAGAGTGTAGGAATAGCCTTCGAAAATTTCATGCGGTTCTTCCGGTTTTTTCCACTGTGATAATGGGCTGCGCTCTGATTCGCTGCTGAAGCTCGACGTTGTAAAGCACATGGGCTGAATATTTACATTAGTTTTAATTGCGAATTGCGAGGTATGAAAAAAAAAACCTTGGAATATTATCATGAAACCGAGAAAGAGGATATCTGCACCAACCTAGCTTGCAGATTGTAAACGGCCACTTTGCAAAGGTAAGCTTACTACATAGTCAGGATGTCACAGTAGCCAAAATAATCAGATACTTATTGCAAGAGTAGCCGACTGTTTGCCTATCCAGTCAGATTAACGTTACACTTACCAAGACTGTTGAATTCGCCAAGTTGACAAGTTCTTCTCAAAATATACAGGACACTGAATAAATGATGGACTAGCAGGTAGATGAGTTAACAGTTTGCTAAACTCATAGCCAAAGCTAAACTCACTAACGTCTTGATATTCAGTTAAAACTAAAAATAGTTGCCTGTTACCATTTCATGGATATTCCTTCTTTTTCGCGAGTATTTCAAGGGGCAGGCTTTAGTCAAATACAGGAGAGCATGGATTGGGCGATAATTCTCCTCAGTCAGCCAATGGCTGTAACGTTGTCTATACTACGTAGCACAGACCATGGATTCAAATTGACCTAATTTCTCCGCTATTTCTTTTAATGGGCTATTGCCGATAGCGAAGACAGTATTACATTTTCACGTGCACGGTGTAACTCGAGGTCATATAGACCTATTCTATACCAAAAGCAACAGGTAAAAACGGTTTTGTGTGGCGGGGCACCTTTAAGGAGGGGCTTGAATGAGGATAGGGACTTTGCTAATCTCATGTCATCAGGCAAGTCATTCCATAACCTAGGTGCCCTGACACTGAAAGCCTTATCTCCTTTAGTTTTTAGGTTGACCTTAGGAATCTCCAAAAAACCACAAGCAGAAGATATTAGAGTGCTGGTGCTACTGGACCTCAGTGCAGCTTTTGATACTGTTGATCACAACATACTGCTACATCGACTTGAACACTGGGTTGGGTTGACTGGTAAAGTTATCAATTGGTTAAAAGATAGAAACTTCTATCACAGATCCTTCAGGAGCCAGATATGTTGTGGTAGTTCATGTCTATGGGAGCAAATAGCCTGGCCACGCCCTCCCAGTGAGCTGCCGCCCTAATCAGTGGCAGCTGGCACCCAAAGCAGTCAACCTCCTTAGATGCAAAATCCAAGTATTGTATTTTTGTACACCATGGACATTGATATGTATTGTATGATTTTGACATGATCTAAAAAAAAAAAAAAAAAAAAAAACTTCAGCACATTAACAGACTTGGTGCACCCCTGATTAAAAGTTAATTTTCTACGGAATGGAGAGTCACATAGTCATGACAATAATATGAATTTCAGTGGAATTCTTGGATTCTGCCATAGACTTCAATGTTACAGAATAAGCTTCTCCACTGAATAAATGCTTGTGCCACCTAGAATTAGCATTAGCCTCATGACTCCAGGAAGTGGGTCCTCATGATTTATCTCCGTAAAGAAGGATCTCTGCTTCTATGTTACCATTGGAAATTGTACCTCAACTTCAATGTCCCTAACCCGTGGTGTCCCCCAGGGGTCCATCCTTGGTCCATTACTATTCAACCTTTATATGCTCCCACTTTAGAAAAACTTATCCATGCGTTTATCTCTAGTAGAGTTGACTACTGCAATGGCCTTTTTACAGGCCTTCCAAAAAAGACCACCAAACAACTTCAGATGATTCAAAATGCAGCAGCTAGGGTCCCCACACAAACAAAAAGAACAGAACACATTACTCCGATTCTAAGGTCTCTTCGCTGGCTTCCAGTAACCTACAGAATTGACTTTAAAGCACTGCTGCTTGTGTACAAATCTTTAAATGGTACAGGGCCCAATTACCTCTCTGATATGTTACAGCGGCCTAACCAGATCAGATCTACCAGATCACAGCAGAACAATTTGCTGATAAAACCTACTATTAAATCAAAGGGTGGGGAGGCAGCCTTTAGCTACTATGCAGTAAAGCTATGGAACCAACTCCCAGAGGAGATAAAAAATGCCCCTGCTGTTGGCAGCTTCAAATCTAGACTAAAGACCAAGCTGTTCTCAGATGCTTTTTGTTAACTGACAATTGTCCTTACTTAACTTATTTCTTTAAATCTTACAAACTGTTTTAATTTAACTTCACTTTTTATTACTCTGCTTCTTACTCTCTTTCCCCTTTTACTTTATTTTATTTTTTGTACTTGTACATGTACTTTTTTTGTTGTTGTTATCTTGTCACATATGGACTATTGTGGGTTTTGCTATCTTAAGTATTTGTCAATAATGAACTGTTGATTGAAATGTTAATGTGTGTGTGTGTGTCCGTGGACTCTGTGAACTGTGGTAACAACCCCCTGCATGGGTGGCGAACTATTAGGACTGATTGACTGATTGGGACTTTGGCGGGGAGAAATCCTTTTTATACAGGCAGTCTTTGCATGTTGGGAGAGCGGCTTCCCAGGCGGCCAAGGGGTAGTGACGTCATCACCCCGCGACTTGCCTGGAATCACAACAACACCGGCACCGGCAACAGCAGTGGAGTAGCAGCTAAGCGGTAGCAGTGGGCTCATCAGCGTGTGAGGAGACGAGTGCATGGACACCTCTGCTAAAGGGAAGTGCTTGTTGTACACTCTTATGTGAATGCAGTGTGTGGGCTTTGGCTGGTCTCCTCCGGGTGAGTGATTGTGTTCTTTTTCCGGAGGTTCGGAGTTCGGAGGGACGTCGGATGGAAGAAGAGGACGGCGACGTGAGAGTGGGAGAGCTGCATGATCAACTGGCTTATTGAGGGAAGTGGAGTGCTACTGCTGTGTGTGTGTGCGCTTGTGTGCTTAGTTGGCTCCTGGGACGGTTTGGCTTCTTAGCGCTGTTGTCTCTCTTCTAGCTGAGATCATCGACGGAGAAGAGGACTACAGCTGGCGAGTGACGTGGATCGCGGTTGGCTGGATGAGACTGCGCGGTGATCATCTTGTGGAAGGGAAGTACTACTTCTTGTCAGTCTGTGTGAATGGGCCGATTGCAAGTGTGACTAGGCCGCTGAGTTTGTTCCTTGTCCCGGCAGTGTTGGATGAGGGTTACTGCGTGAACCTGCTCCGGCTACCGAGGCAGCTGATCGATGACAACGTGATCGCGTAGGACGTGACTGCCTTCGGAAAGAGACTGTGGCGCCGCGGTTAATTGGTTGGTGTGCGGGCTCCGATTGGGTGTTTCGTTTTGTTTTTTTTGGGGTCGGCGTGGGGAAGCCGCCGACCCACTTTATATTTACTCCTGCTGGGCAACGCATTTGCTCAGTGGCAAGCAGCCCCTGTAAACTCCTCATGTCAGTGTGTGGGTCAACATATTATGGACATTCTTATCTAATCCGGGGGTGTGTGTACATGAGTGTTTTCTCTACCTGTGTGCTGCCTATTGCAGGTGGTTTTGATATTTTGTAGTGAATAGCCTTGTGGGTGTGGGCTAGGTTGCTTCTTTGCATAATGTGATTTTTGCCATAGTATTCATGTGTTTTGTTCTTTTTCTTTGCTGTGTGTTATTGTATTGAAAGTGCTGTGTTGCCCCTTGGGGAATGATATGTGTCTGTCCTAATATGCCTATTGGGTGTTATGTGGCTATAGTGTTGCTACTCTTGTCTAGGTCTGGGGTGGGGGTACTGCTTCGCTGCTGTGAGGATTGTGGTTGCTGACCTGTTAAAATAAAATATTTAAACTCAGTATTTTCTGGTGTTGTGTGTCTCAGAGGGGGTTGAACCTGGAACAGCAGTGTGCTGTGACAATTTTGGCGTAAGTCGGCAGATCCCCTCTTAGTACACAACACCATGGATGAGGAAGGCGCGGCAGCAGCAGCCAATAGCATGATGATGGTGCCTTGGTTTTTAGGGGGACCCTGGGTACCTAAGTATGGGGGTAAAAGCAGTCCGTTACCTTTAAATGAGTGGCGTAGCCAGATGGAAGTATACTTACGGGCACAGACTTTATCTGCTACACAGAGAGTTGATTTTGTAATGAGTGCTCTCCAGGATGATGCTAGGAGAGAAATCCAGTTGCTCACAGCTACTGATAGGGACACTGATGTTAAAATTTTTGAGGCACTTGAGAAGTTTTTTGGGGAGAATGTTAGCATTAGTCAACTGAGAGCGCTGTTTTTTCAGTGTCAGCAGAAAACGGGGGAAGGGGTGGGGCCATTTATCTTGCGCCTCCGTGAGTCTCACTCCAGGTGGCGGAAAAAGGAGGCAGCGGCCGGGCCTGACGATGAGATGTTGCGGAGCCAGCTGGTGTTGGGGCTACAGCCGGGGCCCGTCCAGACAGAGCTTCAACGGCGGGTACGACGAGAGCCAGCCTTGACGTTTGCCGAAGCGTGTAAGGAGGCCAAGGCCATGGAAAAAGAGTCGGAACGCGTGGCCGCCGAGAGTATTGACACCAGACGTACGTATAACAAACCCCCACAGCCTGCTGCCCCCAGCAAAGTGGACCCACTGCAGGACTGGAGCAAGCTTAAGGAAGCACTGCGGTCAGAACTAGCGGAGGAGTTGCGGAACCAGGTGACGGACCTGAAGACTTCATTGCTAGCAGAGCTCAGGACTCAACGGGCCACCCACCGACAGCCAGAGACATCAGCAGATGGAGAACCAGGACCAGGTCGTACACAACGGCGCATGAGGCTACCACGATGGGATGACCAGGGCCGCCCCATCTGCCTACGGTGTGGGCAGGCCGGGCACATGCAGCGAGAATGTCAACATGGGGAAGCTGCTAACCATCGAAGAGTGCTGGAAGAGGGTAGGCCTGACACGGTTCCAATGCGCACGGCTCTTGTGGGAGAGAGTCCAGAGGTCGAGGTTCTGGTTCAGGGAAGGAAAGTTCCATGTATCCTCGATACTGGATCACAAGTGACTCTGTTCAGTGAGGGGCTGTTCCGCAGCCACCTGCAGGACGCAGAATTGAAGGAGGTGAGTGATATTCCATGGCTCACCTTAAAAGCAGCCAATGGCTTAGCCTTACCTTATGTTGGCTATGCGCTCCTTGACTTTGAGGTGGGGGGAGTGTCAGTGCAGGGTAAGGGGGTGGTTGTCGTTGAGGATAAGTATTTGCCTCCGGCCTATGGGGTGTTGGGCATGAATGTCATCCAGCATTGTTGGGAGGGCCTGCGCCAGCAGGGGGTGCACCAACTCACACTGTTTAAGTCCACACTCCCTAGGGCAGCGGTAGTGGCTTGGGACCGGGCCTTTGCTGCTTGCCGTAGACTTGAAGCTGCTGAACATCGTGGCCCCAGCCTGGGGGTGGCTCGGCTGCGGACGACTGACTCGATCCGGCTGGCGCCCCAGACCGAAACTGCAGTGTGGGCACATGTACCAGAGGCGCAGAGGGCCAGCCAGGAGGATGTCTTGTTGGAAGACTGCTACCATGGCGGGCAGGAATGGTGCGTGGGCCGTGCTGTGACACGATTGCAGGATGGCAGAGTTCTGCTTCGGGTGTGCAACCCCCACCCTTATCCAGTGATGCTGCCCCCCAGACGACCTCTTGCTCGAGTTCTGCGCCTGGGCCGAGATGACGTCCAGGCCCCTAATCAGCTGGTTCTTAGGCGGGAAACTGAAGCGGTACTGGAGGTGGATGTGAGGCCGGTGAGCACTCCCTTTTCTTCTTGTCTGGCTACACTGTTGCAACAGACCGAGGGCCTGACGCCAGTGCAATCCGACCAGCTGCAGGAATTGCTTGAGCGTTGGCAGAAGGTGTTTGCCCAGGGTGAGGAAGATTATGGCCGTACAGATGCGGTATACCACACCATCCCCACTGGTGATGCCGCCCCCATTCGGCAGCGTTACCGACCGGTGCCACCGAACCTGTATAATGAGCTAAGGACGTTGCTACGAGACATGCTGGAAGGCGGGGTAATTCGCGAGAGCGCAAGTCCATGGGCATCCCCTGTCGTTCTAGTTAAGAAGAAAGATGGCTCGTGGAGGTTTTGTGTGGACTACCGGAAGGTAAATGCTGTTACACACAAGGACGCTTATCCACTTCCTCGCATGGAGGAATCCTTGACCAGCTTAAAGAAGGCCCAGTGGTATTCGACGCTTGACCTTGCCAGTGGTTACTGGCAGGTTGAAGTCCACCCGGCCGACAAAGAGAAGACCGCCTTTGTGACGCCACTGGGTCTGTATGAGTTTGAAAGGATGCCTTTTGGCCTATGCAACGCCCCCGCAACATTTCAACGACTTATGCAGCGTTGTTTGGGGGGCAGGTGCATGAATTTCTGCTCATATATTTAGACGATATTATTTTATACTCACCTGATTTCTCCTCTCACCTAGGCCATCTGGAACAGGTTTTCGCGAAACTGCATGACCATGGCCTGAAGTTGCAGCCAGCAAAGTGCCACCTTTTTCAGAAGTCAGTTGAGTATCTCGGCCATGTGGTGAGTTCCAGGGGTGTGTCCACAGACCCCAAGAAGACGGAGGCTGTGCAGGGTTGGCCTGTGCCCACCACTGTCCGTGAAGTGCGATCATTCCTGGGGTTCGTTGGGTACTACCGCCGGTTCATCCCAGCATTTGCCCGGAGGGCAGGGCCGTTGCATGCATTGCTGAGGGGGACCGGCGGGAGTAGGACCAGGGCCATCAACTGGACCCCAGAATGCGAGAAGGCCTTTCAAGATCTGAAAGAGTCCCTGTTGAAGGCGCCAGTTTTGGCTTATGCGGATTTTTCGCTGCCCTTCCGCGTTTACACCGATGCTAGCCTGCATGGACTAGGGGCGGTGCTGGCCCAAGTCCAGGAGGGGCGGGAGCGAATTATCGCCTACGCCAGCCGGGGGCTCCACGACGCAGAGCGAAACGACCAAAACTATAGCGCCTTCAAGTTGGAGCTACTGGCGTTGAAATGGGCGGTGACGGAGAAGTTTAGAGATTACCTCTGGGGCTCCACCTTCCAAGTCTTCACCGATCACCGGCCTCTGCTGCACCTTCAAACAGCCAAGCTTGGAGCGGTGGAGCAGAGATGGGCCGCCCAGTTGGCAAACTTTAACTTCTCATTGACTCACAAGCCAGGGGCGGATCATCAGAACGCCGACGCCTTGTCCCGGCTTCCTGAGGCGGTAGCAGCTGTGACCATGGCGACATCAAGGTGCTTGGAGGCGCCGGGGCCGGACGGGGAGGAGTCCGCAGAGTGGGCAGAGCGGCAAGGCAGGGACTTGGAGTTGACACGCATTCGGCAATGGGTGCAACAGGGCCGAAGACCCACCTTTGCCGAGCGGGAGTCACTCCAGGCCACAGGGAGGCAACTGCTGGCAGAATGGGAGAAGTTGGAAGTAAGAGACGGGGTGCTAGTCCGGCACCGTGTGAAGCTGGATGGGGACAGTGAGGGGGTGGCAGTTGTAGCCCCTACGGCGGAGAAAAAGATGCTGTGGGACCAATATCACCATGCCCTGGGTCATGCCAAGGGCTCACGCCTCCTGACCGCCCTCCGGGAACGACTTTTCTGGATCGGGATGAGTAAGGACAGCCACAGGTGGACGCAGGAGTGTCCCCGGTGTGTACTGAGCAGACCGGAGGCAGGGCCTCGGGCTCCCCTATGTTCAATAGAGAGTAGCTATCCCTGGGAGACGCTGGCCCTGGACTACTTGTCGCTACGGCGGCCGGGAGACAGCCACCAGTACATATTGGTGATGGTGGATTTGTTTTCCAGGTTTGCCTTTGCCGTGCCCACGACTGACCAGACAGCGGTGACGACGGCGAGGGTGTTGTGGAGGACCGTTTTCCAGCCATTCGGATGTCCGGAGCGCATCCTGACTGACCGGGGGCCTTCATTTGAGGCAGACCTCACCCAGCAGCTGTGTGCGTTGTATGGTTGCCGGAAGGTGAGGACGACACCTTATCATCCACAGGGAAATGGGGCCTGTGAACGGATGAACCAGACAATCATTGGCATGTTGAACACCCTAGAGCTGAGGGAACAGTCACGTTGGAGGGAGCACTTACCAGGCCTTGTGCATGCTTATAACAACACGCCCCACAGTGTGACTGGCCTGGCTCCGTTCTTTGTGGTGTTTGGCCGCCATGCTCGCCTTCCGGTAGACCAAGCAGCTGGGCTGCTTAGGCCAGGGCAACGGGTCCCCTTGCATGACTGGGTCCGGCAGCACCGGGATAGTCTTCAGGGTGCATACAAGTTGGTGCAGCAACGGACACGGCAGCGACAACAACAGGACCAAGGGAGGCTCAATCGTGGCCGGCGGGCCCTGCCTTTGTTGCCCGGGGAGCAAGTCCTGGTGCGGGAATTCCGTCGCCGAGGCCGCGGCAAATTGGGGCATCACTGGGACCCGCAGCCTTACGTGGTCCTGAGCCAACCCCTTAAGGATCGGCCGGTCTATGTGGTGCGGCCAGAAGGAAGAGAGGGTCCCCTGCGTACCATCCATCAGAACAACCTGCGGGTCCAACCTGGCAGCTGGAGGAGTGGGGCTCGGGGAGGCGCAGGTGAGTTGGCAGACAGGCCCCTATGGCAGTTTGAAGCAGAGGGAGGGCCAGAGAGGGGATGGTGGCCTATGGGGTTTCCTACTGAGTTAAGGCAGCCAAGGGATGGGGACCCAGGGGAGGCTGGGAATGTAGGGGAGGTCACCCAAGATGCCCAGGGAGGGGAATTGGTACAGGGGGACATGGCCGGGGCGGCTGGGCTACGGCGGTCGCAGCGGGAAAATCAGGGGGTGCCGCCAGCCAGGTATCGGGATTAGTGGCCAGGGACGACCACTGATTTGGTGGGGGGATTGTCACATATGGACTATTGTGGGTTTTGCTATCTTAAGTATTTGTCAATAATGAACTGTTGATTGAAATGTTAATGTGTGTGTGTGTGTCCGTGGACTCTGTGAACTGTGGTAACAACCCCCTGCATGGGTGGCGAACTATTAGGACTGATTGACTGATTGGGACTTTGGCGGGGAGAAATCCTTTTTATACAGGCAGTCTTTGCATGTTGGGAGAGCGGCTTCCCAGGCGGCCAAGGGGTAGTGACGTCATCACCCCGCGACTTGCCTGGAATCACAACAACACCGGCACCGGCAACAGCAGTGGAGTAGCAGCTAAGCGGTAGCAGTGGGCTCATCAGCGTGTGAGGAGACGAGTGCATGGACACCTCTGCTAAAGGGAAGTGCTTGTTGTACACTCTTATGTGAATGCAGTGTGTGGGCTTTGGCTGGTCTCCTCCGGGTGAGTGATTGTGTTCTTTTTCCGGAGGTTCGGAGTTCGGAGGGACGTCGGATGGAAGAAGAGGACGGCGACGTGAGAGTGGGAGAGCTGCATGATCAACTGGCTTATTGAGGGAAGTGGAGTGCTACTGCTGTGTGTGTGTGCGCTTGTGTGCTTAGTTGGCTCCTGGGACGGTTTGGCTTCTTAGCGCTGTTGTCTCTCTTCTAGCTGAGATCATCGACGGAGAAGAGGACTACAGCTGGCGAGTGACGTGGATCGCGGTTGGCTGGATGAGACTGCGCGGTGATCATCTTGTGGAAGGGAAGTACTACTTCTTGTCAGTCTGTGTGAATGGGCCGATTGCAAGTGTGACTAGGCCGCTGAGTTTGTTCCTTGTCCCGGCAGTGTTGGATGAGGGTTACTGCGTGAACCTGCTCCGGCTACCGAGGCAGCTGATCGATGACAACGTGATCGCGTAGGACGTGACTGCCTTCGGAAAGAGACTGTGACGCCGCGGTTAATTGGTTGGTGTGCGGGCTCCGATTGGGTGTTTTGTTTTTTTGTTTTTTTTTGGGGTCGGCGTGGGGAAGCCGCCGACCCACTTTATATTTACTCCTGCTGGGCAACGCATTTGCTCAGTGGCAAGCAGCCCCTGTAAACTCCTCATGTCAGTGTGTGGGTCAACATATTATGGACATTCTTATCTAATCCGGGGGTGTGTGTACATGAGTGTTTTCTCTACCTGTGTGCTGCCTATTGCAGGTGGTTTTGATATTTTGTAGTGAATAGCCTTGTGGGTGTGGGCTAGGTTGCTTCTTTGCATAATGTGATTTTTGCCATAGTATTCATGTGTTTTGTTCTTTTTCTTTGCTGTGTGTTATTGTATTGAAAGTGCTGTGTTGCCCCTTGGGGAATGATATGTGTCTGTCCTAATATGCCTATTGGGTGTTATGTGGCTATAGTGTTGCTACTCTTGTCTAGGTCTGGGGTGGGGGTACTGCTTCGCTGCTGTGAGGATTGTGGTTGCTGACCTGTTAAAATAAAATATTTAAACTCAGTATTTTCTGGTGTTGTGTGTCTCAGAGGGGGTTGAACCTGGAACAGCAGTGTGCTGTGACAATCTTTTTGTTTGTTTATTTATTTTTTCTGTTTATTTGTGCCAAAAGATACTATTGTCCATCAATCTACATGCAGTGCACACAAGAGTTTCAGGTCTGTAGGCAGACGATAAGAGTGTCCATCAGGAGGAAAAGGTGAAAGGTCAATCAGAAGTGATATGTAGGGTGATGAATTGATACTTGATTTAATCTAATTATTTCTGTTTATTTCTATTTTATCTCCTTTACCCTTTGTAATTTAATTTTCTATTTTTTGTATGAAATGCGCCATATGAATAAACTTGTCTTGCTTTGCCTTGCCTTAATTGTTTTTTTTTTTTCCCGAAGGCCTGTGAAGTGGCCATTGCAGTAATCAATTCTGCTGGATAAGTTGATATCTACATCGTCAAAGTGACAAACGTGTTTTTCACGAACAGAATCCAAGTTATTGATGATAACTGAGATTAGACAAGCCAAATTAAAGTTGTTTTTTCTAGGCGTACATAGATAACTTGAGCTTGCCTAAAGCAAAAAGCACATTTTAACTTGCTAACTGTTGTGTTTCTCACTTTCACAACATACATACAATGAACACCAAGTAGAGTTAACGTTGTCTTTACTGGATATTTCGGCTGTATTACAAGTCACATCTCAGTTAGGCAAATCACTCTCTCTATATCATATGTTATTACGCTTGCCAGCCTGTAGGTTCAATATCAATGCTCTTAACATAAAAGTAGTTCCTATACTATAACTAAAGTAGTTCCCATATCTAACGTGAACATAACACTAACGTAGGAAGTCTGGGGTAACTTCATGCTGTGTTGTGAGTTTTTGACAACACACACATCAACACACACACACACACACACACACAATCAAACATACTGTTCTATGTAGTACAATAACTGTATAGCATGCAAAACAACTGGATAGACTTTGTATGTGCAGTATACGTACACACAAATTCACAATTTATCAGCATAAGAAAGGACTATATACAGACTTCAGATGCGAAATCCCCTCGATTTGTTAGCAAAACCCTCTAAAATGAAGCGAAAATTTGGTGAAGGTGTGATGTTGTATGTGGGGAGAGGTATGGTGGTGGGGTGGGCAGTGTGCTGAAAGTATGTTAAGGTGGCTACAGACCATATATCCTACTTCTAAAAACCTTGTTCTAAAACTCTGAAACTGCACTGATGTAACTCCTCTTTAAAACCATCTCATCTCGTCTCGCTGTGGATCTTCAGTCTGGCCTTTAGAGGCTGTCTGACTGTGTGTGTGTGTGTGTGTGTGTGTGAGTGTGATGGGAGGGGGTGGGCATTTGATGGTAGGGAGATGGAGTGATGGAAGTGGTGGTGTTGGGGTATTGTGCTGTATGTTCAAGGGTCAAGGGACCTTCATGTGCTTTGTATGTGGGCCTATGAATGTGACATATGATGACATGATAATGACAGGAGTAGTAGTGGTGTTGTTGGTGTTTTGAGGGGAGAGGGGCAGTGTGCCGTGATGGCCTTGAACATTTCTACATACAGTATGCATAGAGTAGACAATGTACAGAAATGTCAAGCTGTTTTTGGCTAGCCAGGTTATCACGGGAAATAATGACATGAAGTTTTAGTGTTCTCAGAAGCAGCTGTCTATCGATTGTACCTGTATTAGCTCTGTAGCCTATGCTATTGTATGCAATTGGAGTTAAACCAATCAGACCATAGGAATCAGAGCAACAGCATCTTTGCATTAGCATCCTCAACTCTGTAACTTTCAAAAACATTTTGGCTTTGTGAACCTCATTTTTGTGGTTTATGGATTCAGGCCAAGGCGTGTGTGATTGCCAGTGCTAGTTTGCCAGCTAAACCTGTTGGCTAGTTCTGTCATCCACACATCCCTTCAGAAGTAAAAATATGAACAAAATACAGTATATGCCTAATTATCTAGGCTACGACTTAACAGCATGAGAAATCGTCTTTTTTTTTTTTTTTTTACAACGGCCCACCCACAATGACACAACCCCACCCCCAATGACATGACCCCGGCCATGAACAATGATCACACCCCCTCCTTATACACATCCTACTATGTAAACAAACACAAATTACAAGGTACAGCAAAAAAGAAAACTTTAACTGATGAAGCCAGGTTCGGCCAAATTTTGTGCTTCAGCTCCCAAACCGTGCGTAATAATAGGCTTTTTAGACAAAGTATACACATCCTTATTATATATCCACATCTTAACAAACACAAAAATAAGTATGCTGTAGACCCCTAAATGTACACATCATGCAAGACATCACAATAAGTGAGGGGTTAATATACAAAATTGCTCAAGGGATATCACCGGGCACCCTCTCTTGGACCTTGGACGACAAGAAACAGCGAAAAAAACAAAAAAAAACTTAACCAACAAAGCCAGGTTCAGCCAAATTTTGCCCTTTGACTCCTGGACTATATCCACACACACACACACACACACACAAATGGAGTTTGGAGAGTAGCAGCAGCAGCCTCTACTAGTGTGTGTGTGTGTGTGTGTGTGTGTGCGTATGTCTGTGTGTGTCCTAATCTGAGTGTTAACACAGTAATAATTATTTGTCCTCTAGAGTGAGTGATTGGTGGAATAGGCATTTCCTCCGAAAGAAGAGTCCAGCAGCAGCAGCCTCCACTAGCAGCTCCCACTCCTCAGACTCTGCAGAGCTGCAAACAGTGCAAACAGTGAGGTAAAGCACACTCAGTATATCTTAGAGGGCAAAAACACATACGTACACACAAACAGGTTAGCTTCTTTTAAATTTGAGTTGCATATTTCTTTTATGTTTTATACGCTTCTTCAAATATACGAGAGATAGATAGATACGGGAGATAGGCGGGATAACGACCTCCGAGGTGACCAGTTATTCATTGATAATTGGCTTGGCGGAATAACTCCTTCTCCGCACTGTGCGCGTCACCGGAGTTCTAGATTCCACCTCGCCAATAATCAATGAATAACTGGTCACCACGTCGGCCGTTATCCCTTACGTAGCTAAACCTCGACCCCAACGTAACGTGCACCCCAAAGAACCCACAGTTTATCCTATGTGTAGCCCTACGTGTGGTGCACAAACTTGGTAGTAGGTCCTAACTGGGATGTGTGTGTGTGTGTGTGTGTGGGTGCCAGCTTGGCAGAAGAATCAGAGAGCGGTCAACATGCTTATGGTGTGCTGGCACTCTCTGCCTGGTCTTCCTATGACTAGCTAGGCCTTTACGCCAAGCGTCTTCATGGTTAGTTCCGTTTCTTTGAGTGGTGTCAAATCCAATACAATGAGTGAGAATCAAACAAATGGTCCATGTGCCACCACGTCGATCCTGGACATACATGTGTGTGTGTGTGTGTGTGTGTGTGTGTCATACCTATCAGTTATTACACACATACTGCATTCATCTCATTATGCTGTGTGTGTGTGTGTGTGTGTGTGTGTTAAAGGGAGGATGAGCAGAGGAGCTGTGAATCCTGTGCTGAAGTTCCAGACTCCAGCCACTGGGTCCTGGTGAAGCCTGAAGTCTCCCCAGAGAAGAGCATCTCCACCTACAGCCTGAGCTCTCCTGCAGGGAGCTATGAGTGCTCAGAGTCTGGTCTGCGCTGGTCATGTGCTGCTCCAGTCACCCTGCACTACTGCTTCACAGACTGGCATGTCTTTGCTGAAGAGCTGGCCCACATGCAGATGAGTCCAGCTGGTCCTCTGATGGACATCAGGCTCATGTCAGGAGAGCTGGAGGAGATCCACCTGCCACATTTCCTCTGTTTGGGAGGCACCCAGTCTTATCTTAAAGATTCTGTGAAGATTCTACATAAACAGGACAGTGGGGTGTCCATAGAGAAGTGTGAGCTCAGTCGCTTCCATGCCAGGCTGATGAAGCCCTCCTTCTCTCCTCTTGGTGTTTTCTACTCTCTGAAGTCTCTAATCTTCCCTGAGAGAGTGACGGTCCATGCAGATGTTCACGTCTATCGCAGTAGCACCCCACCCCTCATCTTCCGCACCTACCTCCTGCCAGAGGACGCAAGTCTCATCAAGCTGTTGGAGAAACAGGAGGAAAGTTTCAGAGGCCACAGACTGCCAAAGGCCCAGCCAGAGGAACCTTTAGAGATGGGTTGTTCCTATGCTTTACGCACAACTCCAGAAAGTGCCAGAATTTATCCAGAAAAGCGGGAACTCAGATATAGCCCCATCGCTCCCAAGTTCTTTGAGGTGCGCAGAACGGAGCCTGGAGACTTTTACATAGAACTGTTCCACCCTGCAGGCCAACAGACGGTCTGGCAAGCAGAGATCTTGAGAACGGAATGCTTACTGAGTGTTCTCCAGAGCAGTGACGGAACATCAGCTGCTGAGTTTCTGAGACGGCACCGGGCAGATCTTGTCCAGAGGGTGACCAATGTGATGCCCATAGCTGATCAGATGTTCTCCCAACGCCACATCAGTGAGGAAAATTATGCCCACATTAGCGTGGAGCGCACAGACCAGGACAAGATGAGGTGTGTCTTTAGAGTCCTGGAGTCATGTGGGGATGAAGGGAAGTGTGCATTCATCAGGATCCTTCAAGAGCATCACCCACACCTGCTGGAAGAGTTGGCCCCATCAGCATCTCACGCAAAGTCAACTGTTGTTTGACGGATGGCGCATATGGTTTTGGGGGCGTGCCGGCGGCTTTTTGCTATTTTCACAGCGCAGAAAATGAACTTCGCGCCGGCGCAAAGTTCAAAAAGGTTGGACTTAGGGTGCCTAATTAACTCATTGACTGCCAGCCGTTTTCAGAATAGAGAGCTCCATACTGCCAGATGTTTTGGAGAATTTTGACTGTTTTTTAAAGAGCCACCGAATATTTTGTGTTATGACTACATAAACAATGAAACTACCACAAGAAAGAGCCGACTCTCTTCTTTCATCAGAAAAAAAAGTTCGTTTCTACCCCTTTCCATTGCTTAGAAATACGCAGGCGAACATAAGCTACTTTCTCCAAAAACTCCCGTTTTTGACCAAAGAAGGGAGAAAAGTAGCGTTTTGTTTGACAAAGATAGTGTCTTGGATGCGCGCATTTTTCGGTCTATTAGCACGTCAAACATCGGGAAAATGTCTTTCTTTGATAAGACCACAAAAACAACAGTAACAGGGGGCTTTTGGTAATAAAATAGACATTGTTGTAACAAGGTAAATATATGCTATTACAGGCTGTGACAGCGAGAACTCAGTAATCAACATCCAGCTCGCAAATTCTTACCTGACCCAGAACTGTGAGCTAGCTGGGCAGTGAAACAAGTCACAACTGCTATTTCCGTTTGCCCAAGGTTGATCTCCTCCACCTCCCATGATCGGAACACTACTCGAACTACTATGGCCGTGACACATACTCTGATCGAGTGTGAACTGCCTAAACTTCTCCGATTTACGTCTGCACTTTGCTAGCGGCATATTTAGCCATATCATTAGCTTTCTCTACTTCTCAGTTGGCTATTCACCTTATTCCGCAGGCAAACATGGGTGCTGCCATGACGATTGTCATTCAACATCCGGTCTGGCAACGCATTGACTTAGCGTTGTGATATTTGATGTTTTAACGGTCTAATATAAGTGGTCTTACTATGAAGTTGTGCTGACAATATCCATCAATAAAGTTAGAACAGTTCGTCGTCAGATAAAAAATGATGTTTTCAGCAGTAAAAACGGTGTTTCTACGGCTACAATAAGGAGTTTTGTGATCGTGGTATTTCATGAAAAATACGTTGATTTGAATGAGAGGCAGCGTCTAACGGAAGTTCCAAGACAATCGGAGGGCAAACGCGGAAGAAAAAAAGACAAAAAGGGGCGGGGCTGCATAAGGTGAATACCTATGAATCTATGCTCATCTCACATCCAAAGTGACACACTGCCACCCTCAGGATCAATTTGGAATAACAATTTTCGACTGAGAATTCTGATATTTACAGACAAGGTTCCCTAGGTCTTCCTGCAGCCTGCCCCATTAAAAAACGCAGATGACGTCTAAAGACGTCATCGGGAGTGAACGGTAGTATTTCAGTTGACGTCTAAAGACGTCATCGGCAGTCAATGAGTTAATCATGGGTGTGTTATGGGTGTAACACAGACATAACCAATGACAGATCAATCTCTCATTGCCTTTAAGAACGAAGAGCGCAAAGCGCCTGGTGAATTGCTATCACACCAGCTGATCTCCTCCTTGTGCATTTAAAGAAATTAAAATATTGAATAGCGAGCAAGCTCACACGTCGGCTATTAAGTCGTAATGGGTCTGGTAATATTAAATTGATGTCTACAGGGTACACAAGACATGAAGGAAGCTGATTTAATCCTAATAGATATCTCGGATTATTCATTCAAAAGCGAAAGTAAACTTGATTCTCCATTTAACGTCCCCCCTTCTTATATACTCACACGTTTTCTGTTGCAGGCTAATAAATTGTGGTTAACCACATCTTCCTGAACATCATTATGATTTTCCGATTGTAATAATTATTGTTGTGGCCGTCATTGTTATGCTGGAACGAGGACTGTATTACCTATTGCGTTGTGCGCCCATGAAATAGGAATGCGTGACTGACGAATGACCTGGTTTTTCCCAGTCAGTGGCGGATCCCTTTCTGCGTCTGTATAATAGCATCTGTTGCGCTTTGCGCCTAGCCACACCTTCGACACACCTCTGAGGATGCAAAGTCACTTGCTAATTAGACAATGTGAATTACTTGACAGAAAAACGAACAATGCGCTCGCAAAAAATAGCGATGACAGCTTGCGCGAGTCGCGAAGGCATGGTGCGCCGTCTGCAAGATAGGGCCCATTATTAATGTTTTGCATATTGCAATCATATCTGAGCTATATTCTGTTTGTTTATTCATATGAAGTTGGTCAAGTCTATTGCAGCATCTGACAATTAGGTTACAAATAATTTACACTGAGTATCCTGTAGGATTTATGTAGCGTAGTGCCCTCCAAAGTGAGATACCCCTCGTTCGTGTTGTGAGAAGTGCAGATCTTCTCCTACTAAACGGGACAGCACTTAACGTAAAAACGTCTTCATTTGTTTTACGCGTTAAGACTGAATGGATATAAGGCTCTAAACCGGGGTAAACTGTTCAAAAGCAGTCATCCATAAATTATTGTCATCCTAACCTGAGAAAATCACCCACGTGAGAGGCTCTCGTAGCTCTTGTGAAAAATATCGATCTTTTTAATAGTCGTGTTTTAACACACCAGAGCGGAATTCAACTGAATTTACAAGTACATCAAACTAAGATAGCCTAATATTGAGTTTGCAATGAATTGTGGGTAATACGAAAAACAAAAAACAAATTATTAGTAAAGCCGAGGAAGTTTTTCCTTGCCCCTGTCACTCATGGATGCTTCCCGTACTGTCTGTAAAGCGCCGCGCCGAGACAAATGCACTGTATTTGAGCACTCTACAAATAAAATTGAATTGAATTGAATAATAATCTTCATTTCATTCAAAGTCTGCACCTGACCTCCCTCCATTTGAAGGGGCGTTTTGAAGTGTTTAAAGCGCGCACACACACACACACACTCACACAGGTGGTCATCTAGCTGGTTGTGTATTGCTGTTGTGATATATGTTTGGTGTTGTTGTTTGTGTTTACCTTTGGCTCCTCATCTGTGCAGGACTCCGTTTCCCGACGGATGCTAGCTAACCACCGTTGTCCGACGCAGTTACTAACGATAAAGATGGCAAACAACGACCAATTCCCAACGCGCTTGAAGTTCTGTCGTAACATGTTAGTCCTGACGACATTGGTTACAACTTACATTGTTCCAACTACATCGTTCCCAGATGTTTCGGCAGCGTTCGGGGAGAATTCGGAAGCACTCGTTGCAAAAAGCATGTCAAAATAGCATGGCTAAAGTTCTAGCATCACTAAGCTCATAAAATCGCTAGTGTTGATATATAAACTACACAATGATAAACTTAGTGGTAGTGGTAGATAATATTCCCCGACATGACAGTGTTTCAATTTGTATGGGCTATTTGATGATAACCACGTTATTTAATGAGTCTTCATACAAAACAAAAAAAAAGTTAAAAACGTACTTCTTTTGATAGTCAAGTACAAGTTGTGCCTCTTCTCAATTATCAGGAACGGTGGTGATGGGGGTTAAGGCCAAGCACACCTATGACAGCAGAATGGTGTTTTGTCAAATCTCCGGTTCGAATTCAGGCGGGAACGAAGTCGTCTTTTTTTATATGTATATATTTGACATGCTGTAGCCTACTCGTGATGGTTGGTGACGTGTTGTAAGTTATCTTTGTTTGTTCATTTGTGTTTCAAACAGTTGCATCTTACCACATGGTGAAGTTGAAGTGGGAATTAGTTAATCCTGTAGGTGGGGGTAATGCATCAAATGATGCTCAATTTGGCAGTTTTAAGACCCAAACAGACGAGGAAGAGGCTTAACGACAGCTATACACCTGTCGCTGCAACTACAGTCCCACATCCGATGGTAAGGTCATCCGACGCCGTTGGGGAACGATTCTAAACACTAACGACAGTGAAACTACTGTGGTTGTAACGACTAAGTTCCAGCGACTGTAGTTGCAAAGACTGTAGTCTTAGCGACAGCTTTGGGTAACACAAATGCCGGACAACCGTCGTTCCAACCACGGAAGTTGCTACGTTAGTTTGCAACGACACTGTTGGGAAACTGACTCCAGGTTGTCATGGACACGGTGTACAGTCGGGTTGTGTGTGTGTACTTTGAGCAGATGTTGCTAAGCAACCGCAGACACCTGGAAAAGAGGTGGCGCCAAGTGGGTGTGGCCATCAAAGATGATGCAGAAGAGCTACAGGAAGTCTTCTCTCATCAGGTGGGCACACACACACACACACACACACACACACACACACACACACTGTTACCTACAGTACACACACATACACACACACAAACTGTTACCTACAGACCACACACACACACACACACACACTGTTACCTACAGTACACACACACACACACACACAAACTGTTACCTACAGACCACACACACACACACACACACACACACACACTGTTACCTACAGTACACACACACACACACAAACTGTTACCTACAGACCACACACACACATACACACACACTGTTACCTACAGTACACACACACACACACACACACTCACTGTTACCTACAGTACACACACACACACACACACACTGTTACCTACAGACCACACACACACATACTGTTACCTACAGACCACACACACACACACACACACACACTGTTACCTACAGACCACACACACACACTGTTACCTACAGACCACACACACACACACACACACACTGTTACCTACAATCAGGGTGCGATTTGGTGGGGGGGATGGGTCGGATTTCCTAACCTCTGGTTTTGGTATCCCTGCCTCTGCTTGAATAATTTTATCTCCGGTGGGGATAACATTTATCCCCCCTTGATATCTCGTGACAGTATGCAAGCAATGCGACTAACAAACATCTAGTGTGCAGCGAATTATAAAATTAAAAAAATTGCGTCCTGTGTCCTGAATTGTGTGTGTGACAACTCCTGGCTTGCCTCGAACTTTATCCTATTATCGCAGGTGTTTTTTTCTCACTGGAAAGACTAAACTAGACGAGAAGGAAAACGAAAGGAAACTTCATAATGTTATCACATTGTTTGAACAACTTTGTGCAAAGGAAAACGAACTGTTTGGCAAAGGCACAATTTAAGTTTGATATTAAATGTGTGTAATGTCAACGTATCAGGCAAAATATCCGAATTGCGGGATGAGAACACTTTTTAGGTAAATCAGCCAGTTGTAGAAAATGACCAAATGACCAACATTAAGTAGGAAGGCCTAGTTGGTCTTATTTGCTTTGGCTATTTTTTATGCTCAATGCCCTGGCTTTCCTCACAGTTGCAAAAAAAAAAAAAAAAAAAAAGGTTAACGTTTCCAGCGCACTTCCGCACGTACCGTCGGATCCAACGAATGTCTTGGGTTGGGTCAACATATCTCTGAGCTATCAAAGTAATTTGGCTATTATCGGCTACATTAAACAATGTAATCTGCAGCACTTTATTTAAATATTTAACACACCGCAAGCAGCAGGAGGGTCTGAACGAGAGAGTTTCTAAATTTTCTAAAATGTCATTTGTCAGGATGCGCTCTACACGCAGCAGTCACATGATCTGCAGTGGCCTACTTCAAAGGCATCTGGTAGACATTGCGCTGTAGAATAGATAGGCCTACTAATGGCATGATTGTTTTAATGAATGGATAAGCAGAATATTTTGTATTTTTTTTTTGGGGGGGGGGGGTCATTTCTAGTAATGACGTCACCAACGCAATACCGTTTCAGAAACATCCCCCCCTCTGTTTTTTTCACAAATCGCACCCTGCCTACAGTACACACACACACACACACACACGGTGTAATAAATGCAGTTGTGAAGGGCAGTTTCTTCCAACTAAGAGCAGTTGCTAAACTAAAGTCCTTTTTATTTGAATCTGATTTTGAGAAAGTCATACATGCTTCTTTTAGTACAAGACTTGACTATTGTAATGCATTGTACACTGGAGTCAGTGAATCCTCTCACATTTACAGCTGGTCCAGAATGCAGCTGCCAGACTGCTTACTGGCACAAGGAAGAGGAACACATCACTCCCATCCTGCAGGCTCTGCACTGGCTCCTTGTCAAATACAGAATTCTGTACAAAGTGGCACTGACAGGTTTTAAATCTTTAAATGGGCTAGCGCCAGTGTATGTCATGGACATGCTATGTCTGTACACCCAGACACGCTTGTTGAGATCTGCCTCTCAGGCGCTTCTCAACACCCCACGTTCCCGACTGACACAGAAAGGGGACAGAGCGTTCAGTGTTTTTGCTCCGAAGCTGTGGAACAGTCTACCAAGTGAATTAAGATCTGCTACATCTCTTTTCAGTTTTAAATCATCACTTAAAACTCATTTATTCCGCCTTGCTTGTGTCTTTGTCATTTTGTCCTGTCTTGAAACGCAATGTGCCTTTACTTTACCCTGACTTGTCATTTTATTGATTCATTTATTTTATTTTACTTTGTCATGCTCTTGCTGTAAAGCACTTTGCTTGTTGTAAGTGTGCTATACAAATAAAGTTATTATGAAAGACTAGTGAAATGCAATTGCATTAGATAATGGGGCTCCTGAAATAAAACATAACATACACACACACACACACACTGTTACCTAGTACACACTCACACGCACACACACACACACAGTACTCGATCATCCCCCTTCTTATTTACATACACACACTCACATTTACATCTCTCACACACACACCTGACTGAAATATTATAAGGTTCACTCTGCTGCACCCCAGTTCAACAAGAACAGTAGTTAATCGATACAGTTGTTCATTTAAACTAATATAGTACAAGAGAGTGTTATCTGGTTATAATAACCATCCTCATAAATGGTTATTAATAGTTATTTAATAGTTAACAGTTAGATAACAGTAATTTTACAGCATAGTTAATTACTTAGTAAGTTAACAGTTTTCATTTTGTTATGGCTAAATCAAAATGGTAAATCTTGATGGAATTAATCTCAATCTCACTGATTGAAACCACTAAGTTCTAAATAACTTCTTATAAGCATTTATAGAAGACAGTTATTATAAAGTGGTGCTGAGTGTGTAAAGTGTGTCCTACGTAATTAGAACTAATATAATATAAGTGAGTTATCCTATACGTTCATTTAAACTAGTACGACAGAAAAATAAGGAGTGTTATCCAATTTAATCTAAAAATGAAAGAGTTCTCCTATATAGGTCTCCCATGCCTACCCCTAACCATGTCTAACCTTATAGTCCAAATAGAAATATTAAAATGTCTGTTAAAATTGTCTATTCGTGTATGGGTGAGAGTGTATATGACTGACCGTGTGTTTGTGTGTGTGTGTGTGTGTGTGTGTGTGTGTGTGTGTGTATTGGTGTGACTCCAGCCAGGCCATTAGATTATAAACAAAGGCAGCATTAAGCTGCGTACACATACATCGTTACTCGCTCGTCGCTAAACGAGGAGGGACAACGTATTGTCATTGAGTTTGAGCGATGCGAGTAAAAAGACAGGCGAGTAGCTACCAGCGAGGCGATGTGGGCGGGTACGGAGATAAAATTATTTTAACTTTCAGCGATGCGAGTAAAGCGAGTAACCAATGAGAATGGAAGATTCCATTGATTGACAGTTAACTGAAGCAGCGAGTTACATGGAAAACTTACGTTTGTAGACAAAATATCTCTTGTTTTTGCAAACTGTGGTTCATAATATATGTGAAACATAATAAATGAGTGAACTGTAAGCATTTTCAACGTAACGGTATGCACAGGCTTGTGATTATAACTTGTAACATTTTCTTCTCCGATACTTCGGCAGTGACCAATAAACAAATCAATACCTTGGTAACAAGTGAGTGTTTCTCAGCGAGCTAGCTAGAGGCGAGGAGCGAGTAATGACGTATGTGTACGTAGCTTTAGACTCTGATAAGGAGACCACAGGCACTGGGGGTGAAAGATTCAGGACATAAGTGTCCTGATACACACACACACACACACACATGTGCACACACACACACACACACACACAACACACAACACACACACACAATTTTGGATTCCTGATGCACACACACATGCACACACATACTTTTTGATTCTTGTTACACACACATGCACACAGATATGCACACGCACAGGCATGTCAGACACACAAACACACTTTTTGATGCCTGGTGCACACACACGCACACATACAGTATGCATACACATACACGCGCACACTCACACACACGCACATACACACACACACTTTTTGATGGCTGTGTAGATAAGGGCTGTGTCGCTAGGACAGGAAGATCTGGTTCTGTAAGGCTAAGTCAGATGTGTCAAAAACGCACACACACACACGCGCGCGCGCGCACTCACGCTCCGTGACTGGCTTGTTAGACAGCCACCACCCATGTGTGTGAACAAGACAAAACTCTGAACATTCGGCAGCGAGGGAGCTACACACACCCTCACCTGACTGTGAACACACACACACACACACACACACTCACACGAGGGAGCTATACACACACTCTCACACACACACACACCTGACTGCGAACACACACACACATGAGGGAAGTACTCTTGTAGAGCACACAAGGAAATAACGAGGGATCAATGTCTCTGAGAAGGAAAAAGAAATCAGGAGCGAAGGAAGAAGAAGAGGAGAAGGAGGAGAAGAGAGGAGTGGTGGAGAAGAAAGAGAAGAAGAAAAAGAAGGGAATCTCAATTCCCAAGATTCTGAAGAACAAGAGCAAGAGTTCCAAATCCACTGAGGAGCCACAGAACAGTTTCAGATTGAAGAGATTCAGCCTGAGAAACCACGGTAAGTGTGTGTGTGTGTGTGTGTGTGTGTCTGATAGAGAGAGAAAGAGAGAGTGGGTTGAGACAAACATCCACAAGACTAGCATATCAGCCAGAGGCATATCTGCTGGGCATCGTGTGTATGTGTGTGTGTGACTTTACTTCTTGTAGTGGTAAAACTTGTTTAGTTTGTCCCATTGAAAAACTTCTCTTTACCACTTCTGTGGGGTTCCCGGAATATCATCTGACGCGTAAACGTGACTTTGATTTAGATGATGACATTTAATTTAACTTGTTTTAACAGAAAATGAGAAATCAAAAGAAAAGAAATTGCATGAATTGTTTGGTCTGCGGGTATGGCATGCACAGCAAGCACGGCAAGGCACAGTCACGGGCACGGGCACGTTCACGGTCAATGATGGTGTGCGCCGGAATATCCCATGTCACACCACACCTCAGCACACCTATATAGTCCATTAGGCCCACTTGACCTATAGAGGGCACTCAAAAGAGATATTAAAACGTTCCATATCAAATCTATAGGCATAAAGAATAACTTTGGGAAAATCAAAATAGAAAACAAGATTTATAGGTATCAAATATCATTCTTAAATAAACTTAAACTCAAATGTTTATCATGGCTCTTACACACCGGCCCCTAATTGTGTGCATGGCCATCAATTATCACATGTGAACATAAAAAGAGCCATGTATGTAATGCAACTCACTATTACAGTAATGTAATGTAACTCATCTTCAGCACCTGCATTGCTGAAAGGTGGGAGATCAGCTTCGAGTCTTTATCTTGGCAAGTCTGCCATCTTTTGTTCTCCAAACTTCCCTCGCATGCGTCTGCACACCACACATTTGGACATGACTTTGTGAGCGGCAGAATTGGCGTTGGTGATCCAAAATCCTTTTCCTGAGCTGGGAGAGTACATGGTTTCGTCCTCCATGTTCAAGCTGTTCATGTATGTGCCTGAGGATGAGTGTGGAGACATGAAGATCTTTGGGTAGAATCATGAGACGCTTAGCCTCTTCAGGCATGGCTGCCCTGTTCAGTCTTCCTCCTACCCTCAGGACTCCATTGTCCAGCACAGGGTCCAGCTTGTAGATGGTGCTCTTTCGGCTCAGTCCCTTTCCAGCGCATTCAGTCAGCTTCGCCATCTCCTCTGGATACCTGAGGTGTTGACAGAACACAATAATGGCTCTCTCCGCCCTCACCAGGTCATCCAAGGTAATGCGTTGCCCACCTAGGTTCGTCTTCAGGGATTTCAGCTCACCGTCCAGCAGCTTGCCTCGTCTCTGTGACTGTGGGAAGAGGTCACTCTGGGTCTGCTTTCTTTTGACACTGAGTGCAAAGAGAACATCTTTTAATTTCAAGTACCACACAACAGCTTTCTTTAACTTATCCCAGCTTGAGAAGTATTCAAGTAACCTGCATGTGGGAGTGTCATTTGTCTTTACTGCAGCACTGTACACTGCTATGTTCTTTTTTACCTCTAGGTCATCTTGAGAAAGTGACAATGGTATCGATGGATTCTGTGGCCACTCACTCTTTGACGTCCACAAGAACTCTGGCCCGTGGAGCCATCCTTTACATTTCACAAAGATGTCTGCCTTCATGCCTCTGCTTGCCGTGTCAGCAGGATTCAACTTTGTTCCAATGAATTTCCATTGTGTAACATCTGTATTCTCTCTTATAACAGAGACTCGGTTGGCTACAAATGTTCTGAATCTTGTGTGTTCATCGTGTATGTATTTCAAGACTGACTGGCTATCTGTCCAGAAAGTTGAGCTGTTGAGTTTCATCTCCAACTCTTTTCGGAGCATCCTGTCAACTCTAACAGCTAACACAGCTGCCACAAGTTCCATGCGTGGTATGGTCATCTGCTTTAGTGGAGCCACTCTGGCTTTGCTAAGCATAAAGGCTATGTGCACAGTATGTGTTCCTGATGTCAGACGCAGATAGCTTACTGTACCATATGCGTGGTCACTGGCGTCTGAGAAGTGATGGAGTTCAGCCTGTGCAGACGTGCCAATTCCACTAGGCTTCACACAGCGCGCCACCTGGAAGTTCCTCAGCTCATCGAGACCAGCCACCCACTTTCTCCACTTCTCTGCTGCCGCCCCTGGTATTTCATGTTCCCAGCTGCATCCGCTTCTGCTAAGATCCTGAAGGAGCAACTTGGCAGGTAGAGTTAAAGGAGACAGGAAACCAAGAGGGTCATAGATAGAACTGACCATTGATAGAATATTTCTTCTGGTGTGAGGCTTATCTTTGACAGAGATGTTAAATTTGAACATGTCACTTTCAACACACCACAAAAGCCCTAATGCTCTCTCTGTGGGGAGTTTGTCCCTGTCCAAATCCAATTTTTTCATCTCAGTGGCTCTATCTTCCTTTGGGATATGTGAAAGAACAGTATGGCTGTTACTCACCCATTTGGTTAGGTGGAACCCTGCCTTGTGGCAGACACGTGTGAGGTCTTTCACCAGCTCCACTGCTTGCTTTTCTGTGTAAACAGCTTCTTTCACATTTCTTTCAAACTTCCTCTTCAGGCCTATTAGACGCTGCTCTGCAACTGGATAGTTGTTGGGCATGACTGGACTCTCATGCCTAAACGGTAAGTCTATGCTGTAATGTCCGTCTTGCAGCTTGATTGACTGCTCAGCAATTTTGACAAATCTTTTGTCTTCCACTGACATTTCTTTGTCATCCTGTGTCTCATTGAATTCTAGATTATACTGTTTTACAAGCAAATCTTCAAGCTTTTCAACAGAGATTCTATTTGCATTCACTTCAAAACACCCATTGCTGTTGGTAATGGCACTGCTTTCTAGGGGCCCATTTACAACCCATCCCAATAGGGTTTTAACAGCATATGGTCCGTCTCCACAACTGTTTATTATTTTCCATGGCTCTATGGCTTTAGGAGCATTGCTACCTATCAATAACTCCACTTCAGCTTTGAGCGTCGGGATCTGGATCTCACTCAGGTAAGTCCATCTAGACAGTTGCTCTCTTTTTGGAACGCTGTTTGTATCCACAGGCATGTTTTTCTGTGTGTACACCTCAGGAAGTGCAATAAAGTTGTTTTCATTTAATGCACTAACTTCCAATCCACTCACCAGGTAGGTATTTACAGATTTTTCTTGATTTATTGTTTTCAGCAAGATGTTGGTCTTTTTCCCTGTGATGTTGAGCTTGTTCAGGAGATGTTCTGTACAGAAAGTAGCAGAGCTGCCAGGATCTAGAAAGGCATAGGTGTTAATGATCTTACTACCTTTTGCACTCTTAACTTGTACAGGTACAATGGACATTGTGCATTTTGGGAAGCGGTGTGCACTACCGGCCCCAGAATGCCCACCAGTATCTTGAGAAAGCTTTATGGTGGTCACCATTGTCTGCTCTGATGTCTGCTGTGTTACCTTCTGTGATGGTTGCTCACATGCTTGTTCTTTTGCTTTGATGTGCAGGGCGCTGGGATGCTGCTTGTTGCATATGGAGCACAGGAGACGCTTGGTGCAGTTCTTACTGATGTGGCCAGCCTTCGTCAGGCATCCAAAGCAAACTCCATTCTGCTTCAGGAATTCGATTTTATCCCTGTGTGACTTTGACTCAAATTGGGAACATGACATCAATTCATGCTGACCTGTGCAGAAAAGACATGTTTTATCTGTTATTATCTGAGACAATTTCACATCCACATTAGTAGCAAAGCTACCTTTCGCAGAGGGTTTCACAGGGGCTTTGGGCTTGACTTTACTGGTGCTGCTCATCTCCTGGATATCACCAAAAGCTGGATCTGACACAATGGTGGCCTGTTTCTCAATAAAGGTTACAAGATCAGCCATTCTGACTCTGGTGTTTTGCTGTCCATGCATTTCACAGGCCTTTGAGCGCCATCTTTCCCTCAGCTTATATGGCAATTTGAAGATGATGTTTCTCATATTGGAAATTGTGTCTAATTCCTCCATATAGTTTAGCTGCTCCATGGCATTACAACATGTTCTCAAAAACAATGCAAAGTCTTGCAGCGCTCTGGAGTCTTCTGATTTTATCACTGGCCACGAGAGGGCCTTTTCCATATAGGCACATGAGATTTTATACTCATTACCAAAATGTTCTTTTAGCAATTCTTTTGCTTTTCTATAGCCTCTGTTTGCGTCCATGTGCTGGCAACTTTTGACAAGCTCCTGAGCTTGCCCCTTTGTATACTGAATTAGGAACTGCAGTCTGTCTTGGTTATTGTCTGTTTTGCTTTCAATCATGTGATCAAACGAATGAATGAATGATTTATATTCCAAGATGTTTCCATCAAAAACTGTAACATTTCCTTTGGGCAAAGTATGCAACATTTGCTGTTTTATCAGCAGGCTTGTCAATTGGTTCTGCTTTTCAAGAATTTTGGAGAGACTATCAGACTCTTGCGCTTTCCTTGGTGTAGGTAAAGGAACCCGTGAAGGAATGCGGAAAGTGCTTGGTGTAGGTAAAGGAACCTGTGAAGAAGGAATGCGGAAAGTGCTTGGCTCATATAATGGTTTTGCTGCACTATAAGATGTGACAGGAGGCTGGATTTTAGGTAATGAATGTCGAATTGGGAATTGCACATTGGCTCCAGTTTTAGGCTTTACTGATGGCTCAGTTGCAGTCATAATATTTTCTTCAAGGTAAACATTCATTGCATCCAATGTATTAACAGGTTCTGTTGCAGCATTTTTTAGGTAATTTATTTTAACTGTATTTGCATTCAATTCAGCTTGTATGTCTAAAGTCTCCCTTCTCTTTCTGAGCTGCTGCTCTTGTTCCTCTATGGCATGCTTTTCCTGCAAGGATGTAAACCTGGCAAGCAGCGCTAGTCTTTCTGCCTCCGCACAGATGCGCGCAGACGCAGTGGTAGAGATGGATGTTGTACTGTGCTGTGATTTTATCGAAAATGCATCGTCATTCTCAGGGGGATAGGCATTTAACTCTAGACCAGAAGAGAAAAGGGGAACTTCGATGTCAGCACTAGGATTTTCAATAGAATCAATCCACTTCGTCACGTTAGACATGAAAGCATTAATTTGTTCAAGCCTCGGTTCATACCAGGATTTTAAATCATCGTCTCTATCTTGTTCACTTAATGTCTGTTGATAAGACGCATGAACTGATTTGAATTCGTTCAATGAAGTCACAAACTTTTCCATATTCCCCTTCACTTCATGTAACTGTTCACTGCCAACAAGCAACGAGTTTACAATGTTCATTCGTCTCGTAATGTGAGACATTTTGCCTTGCCGGCTGGAGCGCAATTTTGCCGACATTTCGTTAAGCTCCTTTTCAGTTGAGCCCACATTCACATCTGTGTCGGACTCGGACATTTTGACGTTATTTCCAAAAAACAAAAACTTAATTTCGTTTCAGCAAAAACAGTAGACAAAAATCATCCAAAACGTTTCAACAAAAAAGTTCTTCAGGCTTTACAGTCCTTATTCCAAGTTACGTTAATTTCAATACAGAAAAGCGGCTTCATCTCACCAGCGTCATCGCAAACAATTCATCGGAGCTTCAACACAAAAATATTCCACGATCCATTAATCCAAACTTCGTATAAAAAAGGTCTTCAACTAAGCAGTTCATAAAGTCTTCATTCCATTCAACATAAAGCGCACATACCTCCGGTGCAGTTTAATTTCTTTGTTACTTTGTGTTCCTTTGTTCCACTTTGCGCGCCGCCTCGGCGCAGGCCTTTCCTTAAACTCCACAAAGTTCGTCCAGTAAATCCATTAAACGTCCATTTAATCCTTAAACGTCCTTCGAATCCCAATGAAGAAAGTTGGATTCCAATGAAGAAGTCTTCAGTCGCGCATCATTGACTAATGTAGTGGTAAAACTTGTTTAGTTTGTCCCATTGAAAAACTTCTCTT
>JAODXP020000024.1:4224402-4226902 GCA_027497455.2 Sardinella longiceps | reverse complement strand
CTGTTCCATCAGCGGTTCTTTAGTGTTCTATTAGCGGTTCTTTCCCTGCCTGCATCTGTTGGGTTTTTGTCATGGTGAAAAAAATAAAATGTTCAGAGGAAATAAAGAAAATGTGGTCAAATATGTGATGTGTGTGTGTGTGTGTGTGTGAGAGAGAGAGAGAGAGTGTGTGTGTGTGTGTGTGTGTGTGTGTGTGTGTGTGTGTGTGTGTGTGTGTGTGTGTGTGTGAGTGTGTGAGTGTGTCTTCTGAAGGAAATCACTGAAACATGTTTAACACTTTTTATTCAGTTGTTTATACAAAATTTCGAATCAAGGCTCATTGAAAATATTCACACAATTACCCAGACATCACAGTCAAATATGATATATGTATATTCTCTTCATATTTTAAAATCACACACATAGAAACTAACCCAGACACTCTTGCAGGCAGTTACACAGTACTGGAAGCAAAACAAAACATGTTTATAATAAAAATTAATATTTCAGGAAAGCAGAATGTTCTAAACTTGTGTGTTCTAAGACATTTTTATGTTGAGGATCGTTGGGATGAAAAAAAGATATACCAACAAACTTTAACATTCATGACCAACAAACTATAACATTCATGACCAACTCTTCACACTTTTTTCAATTTCAAACTGAGATTGCAGAGAGTGCTACTGAATATATTTGTGGAACGAAAGAGAAACAACTAAACAATGATTCAGAAAAGGTATACACACACACACACACACACACATGTGTGTCAGGTAGGCAAAAAGTGTGAGGCAAACGGTTGGTAATTCCAGCCTATCCGCGCATCTCTGACACACACACATACACACACACACACACACACACACACACACACACACACACACACACACACACACACACACACACACAGAAACACGCAGGTGTGTTCCACTTTCAACAAGAGAGCTGAGGAATATAATATATTACTACACTTCCACTGCAGGGTTCCTGAATTAACCTATGAAAAACGCTTGAAAAACGCTTGAAAAACTTTTAAAAACACAACAAAAATAAACATATAAATATTTGTGATAAATGTAAACAAATGAGTGCTTGTACAAGTACTGTATGTGCCTGTGACTGAGAACTCAGAGTTTGACCTTACTGAAGAATAGGTGTGTGTGTGTGTGTGTGTGTTTGACAACTCAGAGTTTGACTTTGCTGAAGAATAGGTGTGTTTGTGTAGCCTGTGGCAGTCCGCACCGCACACGGGTCTCGAACCCGCCACCCCGCAAGCTACACACTCCCGGCGAGAGAGCCAAACGCTAACCACTGAGCTAAAAGCCCAAGCTTCTATCTCAGCAGTTAGAAGCGACCAAGGAATTGACCTATGGCTAAACCACGCCCCGAACACGATGAGCCAATCACAGTGCGCATAGCTCCCAATACACTCGGACATTGATTCTCTGCTTGCACGTCCATTGAAATACATTGCAGTTAGTCAGTTTTTGTTCGGTTTTATATGTTTTTTCACGGTATGTCAAGTTTTAAATGGTCAAGCGGTATGCAAGGGGTACAAGCAACTCAGACACTAGGTATCCTGAGAGGCTGGGCGACAGGGTGTGTTTTTTGCCTTTTCCCCAAATCTCATCTAAACCGAGATTTATGTCTGCTTTGGATAAAGTTATGCAGCAGACAGACCACAACATTAACTGAACGTGAACAAAATTAACAAGGATGGCTAGAGCTGTTCTAAGGCAAGTCAACATCGTATTTGAGCCAACATATTGTCACTTTGCTGGAAAGAAACAAAGTTATTTTAACGTCCCTAACGTTAACCACAACATCATCAACATCAACATCAACGTTAACTAACGTTAACGTTAGCGCTAGCCAACGTCTCTGCCCAACTTTATCTCCTAGCTGCGTTGTTCATCATGTAACTGTGTTTGCTGGGAGTTCATTGGTCTCTAGTTTTGTTGTCCAAAGGGCTCTTGTTAAACTAACATTAACGTCTGTCTTGTCCGAAATGGCGATGGCAACGAGATGAGGTTTATAATTTTTACACTGGGACCCTTACATTGTTGCATGTAACTTAAACTTTTCATCGACTTGCTCAATGACAAAATGATTAATATAATCCTCCAGTGCATAGCTAAGGCCCTTTTGATGACTTCGAGATGATATCTTATCTTTCTGTCTCCAAAAGCCATCAATTACCTCCTGAGAAATCTCTCTGACTGTAACACTTGACATAGCGGCTGTCACCGAATGTCCAATTGTTTGTCCGAGTGAGTGGAGGGGGCGTGGATTAGCCATAGGTCAATTGGGTTGTGAGGATTTACACATACTGCCACCAGCTAGCCGAGTGTGTGTGTTTGAGAAGCCGAGTGTGTGTGTTTTTGAGAAGCCGAGTGTGTGTTTGAGAAGCCGAGTGTGTGTGTTTGAGAAGCCGAGTGTGTGTTTGAGAAGCCGAGTGTGTGTGTTTGAGAAGCCGAGTGTGTGTGTTTGAGAAGCCGAGTGTGTGTGTTTGAGAAGCCGA
>JAODXP020000024.1:4209402-4211902 GCA_027497455.2 Sardinella longiceps | reverse complement strand
ATAGGTATTGTGGTGAACAAAGATAGAACGTGTAGCTAGAACTGACTGACACACCCACACCCACACACACACACACACACTCAAACACACACGTACAGTACTACACACTAGGTATTGTGGTGCACAAAGATAGAACATGTCTATCTAGAACTGACTGACGCACGCAGTGAGCTGATTCACGACCTTCTCAATATCTGGTGACTCTGATTCCGGTCGTCATGTTTCCAGGTTCCATCTCTGCGTTAAAGTGACTCGAGTAGGCGTAACCAATGGCAACTACAGTAGCTCGGCTAGATTAAGGCAGTAGTGTACGAAATCCTCACAACCCTATCCTTCAAGAACGCTAGCTGAAGGTAGTCTGTGTACTAATCCTCACAAGCCTATCCTTCAAGATCGCTTCTGACCGCTGCATTGGAAGCCTGGGCTATTCAGTGGTCAGACCCCCGGTTACAAAGGCCTAACCTAATGTCATCTACCCAGGCTATTTGTCATTACTTGATATTTCACATATTAATATTTCACAAATTACTGTCATTGCATTGATATAATATTACACACATTAGGCCTACTGGTCCTACTGTCCAGTGCTCTCATTACTGCCACTGTGTTACATTTGCACTAAACTTTGCACTTTAGATCCTCATCCACTCCAGGGGCTCTTTGTTATGGATACCACGTCTCTTTGGCTGGGGCTAAACACCGGTGTTTGAGCCCGGGGAAAAGTACGTAATGGAAATGCACCCACCTTCTGTTGGACCGCTGCACGCGTCCAAGGGCTCCGGAGGCTGGACGGGATGTCTGGGCTTCCGCGTGAGGCCGGTGGGCAGCTTGGATTTGCATTTGGCCAGCGGACTCCCGACTTTGGACTTGACCGCAGACAGCGCCTGCGCAACAGGGTTCTGAGACAGAAGAGACCGCATGATGAACTGACACCTGGACGTGTATCAGTTGATAGTTTTAATGAATTCAATTAAGTTCGGCTAGACATGCCCACAGAACCAGTTAGAGAAAAAAAAAGATCTTTGGTCAACGCTACGTCTCGTCTAGGCTACCTGTTTATGAACTACACTGTCCGACTAGAAAGGGTTCTGTGTCAACTTATAAACTGCACACGGGGGTTGTAGCTCCGCAAGACTGACTGACATCCTGACGTCACGACTGGCTGGAGCAGCGATCTCGAGACCAGTGGACTGGGAGGGAGTCAGGATTCCCCAGATGTTGGGGAGGGGAACACACACACACACACACACACACACACACAAACACACAGAATTAATATTCCCGTGTCCCTGAAACTCCAACATTTTTAACATGAGGAACCCCTCCAGCTCTTCCAGCCAAGCCAAGCCAACCCAAAACACACACACACACACACACACACACACACACACACACACACACACACACACACACACACACAGAACCCCCCACTCTTCCAGCCAAGCCAACCCAAAACGAAAGTAGCTCCAGGTTCTACAGTTTGGGGAATTCCCTGGAAATTCCATGTTGTCACATGACATGATCCATGGCAAATAAAAAGCCTAGATTACAGTAGCTTAACAGCTTGCATAATAGCCCTCTGTTCTGTCATACTGTACCTACAATGTGTGACTGCCTGCTTCTACTGTCTATAGGCTACAGCTACACTTACGCTTGCAGGGGTGAAAGTAGTTTCCATTTCTTACTGGTACTGCAACTTTATCGACACTCTTTTGGGAAAAAAACACTGTTTATCCGGCCTATGTGTTATGTATGGTAGGCCGTATGGAGCATTCCCAGACATCCCAACCTGCCCAACCCAGCATTTCCATACTGTTGGTTTTTGTGCTTTTACTTCATCAGTGCTTGTGACTTATTTTTAATAATAAATTATATAATAATATTTAATAATATGGCTTATATCTTATACACTTAGTATAGATGCCTAATAGGCTGATTCACCCCTGCTTACACGCTATTAACTGTGTATGAATGTAAGAATAGTATTAACTGTGTCTATAGGCTACATTACTGTAGGATAGAGCCCAGTTCTAACTGTGTATATGAATGTCATTAAGAATAGTATTAACTGTGTGTATGAATGTAATTAAGAATAGTATTAATTGTGTCTTTAGGCTACATTACTGTAGGATAGGCCTGGGCAAACTAAGGCCCGGGGGCCACATGCAGCCTGCTGAGCTATTTAATCCGGCCTGTAGAGCCTTCCCAAAATAAAATAATTTCTCATTTAGCCAAGGTGATTTAGATCATAGGCCTGATTTATCAAATATGTTGTATTAATGAAGTACAAATCCCTCCCTTTTAACCCTGCATGTTAACATGTCCTCTGAAGAAAGTGGGGCTGCTGGTTTGAAACTTGCCAATTTACCAGCATCAACCCCCATTCACCAGTTGACTGTTAACACTCGGCTCATTGGTCAAAATCTAAAGCCCAATGTGGCCCTTCGGCCAAAATAATTGCCCACCCCTGCTGTAGGATAAAGCCGTTCTAACTGTGTAT
>JAODXP020000024.1:4205457-4209302 GCA_027497455.2 Sardinella longiceps | reverse complement strand
CACTGTAACAAGATTCTGTAGTTTTTACAGCACCACTACTGTATATGGAAGAAATATGTATTGTAATTGTGAATAAAGTATGTTACTGTAGTTTCGCTATGAATCATGGTCAAACTTCGCCAAACTACAGCAATTAAATTTTTGCTGTGAATGAAAACGGAGTAAATGCAGCCTCGTTCTGGTTGTGATCAGAGAAAAAACATGGCGGCATCTTTTAACTTTACTGAGTGGTTACGAGTTTGTAATATCATAAAATACACAAACAATGTTCAAGTTTTACTATCGAAAATGTTTATTTTGTTATTTGAGTATTTCACGTGGCTTCATTTAATCATTACACTCGCTATAATACATGTCAGTATCATAAGCGCTAACGTTAGCTTGTTAGCTCACACGGTTGACTTGATAGCTCATACGTCAACACTGGCTAGCCTAGATAGCCAAAGCCAGCCGTAGATTCTAGGATTCTAGAGAGCTGTCCAAATTTAAAAATTATTGTCTGACGATCACTCTCCCCAGAACGTTGCTATCATTTATCAGTACAACAGTCTGGTTGTTGGAACAAAATAATGTCTGAAGTTTCAAGTGCGTACACAAACGCGATGTGTAATGTAATTTACTGCATAATTTACAGCAACTGGGAGCTGGCCAATAACGATTACCCTAGGAGAAATTAGGTTAGAACCTAGCACTTGTGATTCCTGGGTGAATGTGTGTGTTTGTGTGTGTGGGGGTGGGAGGAAGGGAGGCAGATTTTGTCTTTCCACTCGCCAAGGATCTTTTGGACAAATGAGTTCTACAGTATTTTCGTTCAACCTGTGAATCAGTCTACAGCAAGTTGGAGCGGGAGTCAGAGGATCACATCTAGCTACAACGTTAACGGTCGACGTCGTCGGACACTTCAGTCTGCATCAGTGGGTGAAGGACATTGGTGGAAACGTCTAACGCTGCAGGCAAGTTCGTTGCTCTCTTGTATAGTAACAGTAACGTTACTGCCACAGAAGCACTGTTGAAAGATATTTGGTGTTGTTGGTTTGCTCATCTCTTTATTGTTTTTTTTTTTGCAAATGATCTTGGTCTGGACTGCTAGGGTGACGGATAGAATCTAGTAGTCTTGCTAATCTTGCTAGTTAGGAAGTTGCCTGACATGGATGGCAGTAGCTAGCCTACACTGCACATTTATAGTTATAGTCTCCAAATTTACAAGCTGTCCGTCGGATTTGAAAATTGTGAATGTTTGCATCGTTTCATTAGGAAGTACCCTATAGCTATTTATCTTGTAGTTGTCTGAACTGTACATTCAAAGATCTTTGCTGCCAGGGTGGCAGCTACGTCTCGCTAGCCACTTGCTAGTTAGCAAGTTGCTTAGTGGATGTAGCCCATGCCACATTTATTTTTTTTAAAGACGTGACGGTTCAATGACTTGTGATACTGGATAGCACATAAATCTCAAAATTTACAAATTGCCCGCGTTTAGCTTCGATAATTTCTTATGTTAATTTTGATGTTATAACTGTGAATGCTTGTGTAGTTAATGCTATTTGTTATCGTTTTTGCTTGCCAGCTAACATTATCTACATTTGCGAGAAACCCGACCGGAATGTACTGGAACATCACAGAATCAGGTATTGTGTTTTAATTATAATATTATTTGCATGAAATGGCATTTAAGTGCAAATCCCTAGCTATGTGAAACATACGAAAATGCACCGAAACCGCGCCAGCTTTCGTTTCCTCTGTGGTGTTGCTCAATGTCCCTCTCAATTGAAGACAGCCTGTGCTTTACAAACTCGCATGTTTAAAAAACATTCTGCAACCAAACCAGTTAGGCACACACATGTTGTTCCTGTTGTTCCTTGTTAGTGGAATTGTTTAAAAAGATTTAACTGTTTACCCAGTTGTAAGCGTCAGCCAAATGTAATGTTCTCCTTTGATGTTTCAATATTTCACTATCATTTGTGTTGGTGATTTCCAAGGTTTTGTGTGCATTTCTTCCTATTTCCTGTCGTAGGCAACCTCCACTCAGGCAGACGTGGAAGCCCAGCTATCACTTCCAAGCACTCCCAGGCTCCCAGGCTCATCATGCTTGGTAAGATTCCAACACAAGACAAAGGGTCATTCCACGTCAATTCAACAAGTACTTATCTCTACAAGGGGGGGGGGGGAATCAAGAACCTATGTTGGGTACAAATATGTCTTCTGAAGGCCTAAACAGAGCACAGCCAAAAACTCCAATAAAATTTTTATCATCTTTGAGGGAATACTATGACCGTGCAGGATCATCCAGACCAAAACTGACAGTTTTGCTACAAACTATTCCTATCTATGTACCAGCATGCAAAATTTGAGCTTCCTACATGGTTTAGTTCTTGAGCTATGGGCTTGTGAACTTTGACAAAAAAAAGAGCGTGAACAAAATGAGCACCCCCCTCCCCAGAAAAATGGCTGTAACATGGAAAGTATACATCTTACATTCAAATAAATTTGCAGTGTTTCTCTTAAGTACCATGGGTACATTTGGTAGTTTTTTTCAGAATTGTTTGAGACCTAAGTGCACGAGCTCTTGTTGAATTGACGTGGAATGACCCCATAGGAACTATGTAAATGGGCAGGAGATGCATGCATTTCTATAGCATGAGAGTGCAGGCACACAAGCACACACAGGTACTCACACACACAAACTCGCGCAAACATATGGACACAAACATGTTCACGCACGCAAGCACAAACACACCCATGTGCATGCACACCCACATACACATATAAAAAACACACACACGCCATTACAAATTGAGAGAATTATGCAGGACTGGGCAGCGGTCATATTATTTATACTCTTTGTGGTACATCTACTCATGTACGATTGCACTACATAATATGTGTCATTGTTTCAGGTGACTCCATTTTGGGAGCAAATAAATGGATGCTGTCTGTGGAGGGAAAGGCTCGCTTGTGTTCACCCTGCGATTCCAGTTTCTTGACTGCCCTGTCCGTTTTCTTTGCATCTTTCTACGTCCTCAACATTGAATATCCACAGGAGGCAGCCACATCTTTGGGATTCATCCAGCGGTAAGGGGTTTCACACTCTCCTATACACTCTCTTACACACTTGCTCACAGGAGTATTTTAAAACTGACAATGTGTCCAAACACATATAAGCCCAATTGCCTCACTTCCTGTTGGGCTTGGCTAATGGTATGTATATAAAAGTTGTTTGTCTTAGTGATCCCTACAACCCTACCAAATGTGTGTGTAGCTGAAACTATATGCAGAGTACATGACTCCATGACATAAGGGGGCGGTGAGTGTGACTACTATGCTATTACGCTAATTAGCAAGCTTAAAACTCAAAATTCAGCTAGGTAAACAAAATATTTTGGAATCAGCACCTTCAAATCATGGGAAATGGCATGTTTACCAACTTGCATTCCTGGCATTAAATAGAAGTTTTTTGTTTCAGATTTTTTGACAGTAGACAGTAGTCTTACACCTGTTTCCTTCTCTTTTCACTACAGTGAAGAAGACTCCAGTCTACGAATGGTGAACACATTCCCATCGCCCGGTCGGTTGGTGGGTGGGGTAGGGGGGTGTTGCTATGGTTCTAATGTTAAAGGGACCTAAGGACATTCTTGTGGAGAATACACTCCCAGTCCCTATCTCTGTTCTTTTGTTGCTATGGTTCTAATGTTAATGTCAATTTGCCTATCCTACCCGCGAGTAGGCCTAGCCTAATCTAAAATCTTACACAGCTAGGCGGAAATCCATATTTTATTTTATTTTATTTTAAAGAGTTAGAACAAATGCAGGCTAAGCGTTTTGCAGATAGACGTCCTCTGTTCCTTCTC
>JAODXP020000024.1:4195457-4200457 GCA_027497455.2 Sardinella longiceps | reverse complement strand
AGTGTGTCTATGGACTAAGCTATCTATCAAACCAAGTGTGTCTAATATAGACTCAGCTATCTACTGTATCATACCGAATGTGTCTGTGCCAGACCAAATGTGTCTGTGGTTCCAGCTTGTGGTCAGCTAAAGCAGGCCTATTTATCATCCTCTGTGACCAAAGAGACATAAACATGTCTGTGGATGGGGCTGTGTGTCAGTGACTTAAAGCTCTACTGTATGTGGTCATCATCAGGCAGTTAGCCAGCCAGTGAGCCATCCAGGGCCTTGTGGACACTATTGTATAAACATGTAGGAGATTTAGGGCTGGGAGTGGCTCATTGTAATACTGTTAATATGGAACATTACGCCTTGGCCAGAGACCGATACTCAGCATTGAGCTATTAGGTCATGGCCATGCAGTGTTCACACACACACACACACACACACACACACACACACACACACACACACACACACACACACACACACACACACACACACACACACACACACACAGCACGACTACTGACTGATTTACCTGTGAATTATACAAATCTATTTTGTATAATGTGCTCTGTCATACTCATCTTTGGTAGTCTGTTATCATATGTACAGGTCATATACACTGTAGTGTGTGTGTGTGTGTGTGTGTGTGTGTGTGTGTGTGTGTGTGTGTGTCTTGTGTCTATGTGTGTGTGTGTGTGTGTGTGTGTGTGTGTGTGTGTGTGTGTGTGTGTGTGTGTGTCTAGGCTGCCTATGTGATGAAAGACACACTGGCCAGGGCTGGATTTTCTCTGAGGCTGTTTTGTGAGCTAAGTGATTGCTTCCATCTCGATGTGTTTCCTCCGCGAGTCCAGACGGCAGATAAAGGCTCACACCAGACTGAACAAATAAACACCCCACCACTAATTACTGCCCTGGCCAACGCCGTGTCGCACTGCTCCGCACCGAGCCGCGCCTCTATCCCCCCCAACACACACACACACACACACACACACACACTCCCACCCCCCAAAACATGCATTAATTATCTGCACTTTGGACTGCTGTGATAAGATAGCCAATCAGGCTTCGCTACGGCATGTTTTCTCAACCGACTCTCTATGCAATTACTCTCTTCCTTTCTCTCTCTCTCTCTCTCTCTCTCTCTCTCTCTCTATCTATCCCTCTCTCCTCACTCTCTATGCCTCTCCTTCTTTTAGTCACATTTTCTCTATCCATCTTTCTCTCCATCCCTCTCTCTCACACGTTTTCTCGATCTATTCCTCCATTTGGAATGTCCTCATTTACACTATGCAATTACTCTCTTCTCTCTCTCTCTCTCTCTCTGTCTATCCATCTATCACTTTCTCCTCACTTTCTCAGCCTCTCCCTCCTTCTTTTACATTCTCTCTCTCTCTCACTCAACATCTCTCTCTCTGTCCCTCTCTCTCACACGTCCTCTCTCTCCCTCCATTTTGCATGTCCCCAGTTACACTATGGTAAGTTTGCAGCAGTCCACCTGAGGTGTGTTGGTGTGTTCCATGGTGTGTTCCATTGCCCTAGCAATCTGATACTTTCAAATGGGATGCCTTTCTGAAGTCATGTTCAGATTGGCCACATTTTATATGTTATAAAAATACCTGCTGAAGGTAAATTCAATTACATTTGTCCAGCGTCAGTTACAATACAATTGTCTCAAGGTGCTTTACAAACAGTGCAAGGAGCCCCCAAGAGCAATAAGGGCAAAACTGTCATTGCTAGTGATTCATGAAGAAATCTTTTTTAAATCTGTGACTCAAGGGGTCAACCCAACCACCAGAACAAGTAGTTACCTAAGTGATAGACCACAATTTGGCCATGGTTTTGGCTAAACATCATAGCAGCATAATTACAAAATATTATGCCACAACATTATATGGTAGTCAAGCCATAACTGGTAGTATAAAGTTCTGATCAAACAGTCTACTGGTATAGCAGCCAGACATAGGCCGAATCTAAATGTCACAATCTCATTAAGCCCTAAACCCTTTTTTTTTGGTGCTCGTTTTTTATTAAGTTTTATGAGAGTATGACATAACTGTCAACATAAACATCATAATCAATACCTTCCTTTTCCCTAAGCCCAAAAAACCCTTAAAGACTTAACTAGAATGAGTCTGCCTTGTGATTGGTCAGTTCATGTCAGTTCATTATTTGAGGGTTCAGGGCGTACATTAGGTGGACATTGAGATTCAGCCACCATATTAAAGTCAGGGAGTGGACTCTTATAGCTGGATGTTAGTCCTCTCCTTTGTGAGTTTTGGATAAAAGCACTGAAGGCTTAAATGTAAATGTGAATGGGGAATTGTTCTGAGGGACCAGTTGCAACTTCCAACACAAATGGAAAACAGCAGAACGTTCTCCCCAAGTGAACCCCCCCAAGTGAACCTGGGCTGTGCTTGTGTTCTAATGACAGGAAAAACGACCCTCCTGTATCTCCTCTGTACTGATTGATGTAGGCTATGCGGTGGACGCCTTATCTGCGGCCCTGGCACACTGAAACAGACGAAAACTAAATAAAGTGTTACCCAACTCTGTGGTCCAGGGCCATGCAGGTTTCTCCATAAAGACGCAGATTGCAATTGATGGTAAGATTTTCTTTTGGCTTTCTTGAACATGCTTGTACACTCCTCTGCTTCCCTTATGGGACATTAGTCGTTAATGAGCTCTTTTCCTTGACTTGGCCCTTGGCAGTTTTTTGTGCTTCTCCCCACCACAAATTTATCTCTTGATGCTAATTGACCACAGTTCTACGCCAGGCGTTTGTTAGTCACCCAGGTTTTCTTTTGCCAGGTGGTGTCCATGGCAAAGCAACTCTTGGGACTCTAGGGGGTCTTGCTACTGTTGCTGCTGATTAAACCACCCCATCTTCATACAATGTGGTTACTCTGGTGGTTGCGTAAAGGATAACGGTCGCAGAGGTGTCCCGATATGAGGTAATAACGGACGAGGTGGAAGCGAATGACTAGCACAACACTTAAAGGGGAATTCCGGTCAAATTTCAACAAGAGCTCTATTACTCAAGCTACTTGAGATTAGCCAATACTGAAGACGCTAGACATTTTGGTCCAACCATATAGGTTTCCTTGAGCAGAGAATAAGCCCTGACAGTTAACCCAAGGGGGCAAGTTTTCAAAACTGTTTTCAGCATCTAAACATGCACGAAATGTCACCCCAAAAGCTATGTAACATCATCAGATCAGACACATTACAACACACCTCTGTAGTGTTTATGACTACAAATGTCTAACTAAGTGGTTAAAATTGTGTTTTTATGCAGTGTTCACAAAACCGTTTAAACAAACAATATTGGGCTGCTTGCATAAGCACACAGTTTTAACCACTTTTCCAGCCATTTGTAGCCATACACAATACAGTTCTGTGTTGTAATGTGTCCGATGATGTTGCATAACTTTTGGGGTGATATTTGGAGCATGTTTAAATGCTGTAAACACAGTTTTGAAAACTTGCCCCATTGGGTTAACTGTCAGGGCTTATTCTCTGTTCAAGGAAACCTATATGGTTGGACCAAAATGTCTAGCGTCTTCAGTACTAGCTAATCTCAAGTAGCTTGAGCAATAGAGCTCTTGTTGAAATTTGACCGGAATTCCCATTTTAACGTTTGTTTAGTTGGGGTACTATTTTCATATGAAAGAATATCCTGTCTTCTGTATTCTAAAGAACATTGATATGGAATGCTGGTGAAACTTTTCTACTCAACAAATGTCTCAGGTGTCCTGTTATCTAGAAATAACGGACACCCTTTCAGCCAATCAAAAAACAGTATTCCATTGATAAACTTTAACCCTCTCTGGTTACATGGACTTGAATAATCGGATTGCTTCACTGAATATTCCATTTCAGATGGAGTTTATGAATGCATCTCCTTGGATACTGTTCTATAGAATACACCGTGGGATTCAGATCAGATTATTCATGTCCATGTAACCACAGACTGTCTTAATGTATTTTCTAAGGAAATCCTCTGAGTACACTTCCTATAGCATTACTCAACCTGCAAATATTTTCATGGTGGTTTTGGGCAAAGGTCCAGATTATGTTTCTAAGAGGGATTTTAGGTACAGTACTGCTTGTACCTTAACAATGCGGGAGTTGGGAAACCTGGCCCAATTTGCATTGGTTCTGGAGTTCTTCCCGGCATCCATATGCATGTCTGTCCTGCTGTTACTCACTCACTCACTTGCATGGTCAGATTTGGGGCTTTCTGTGGTTTGGATGAGGGCAGATTTATCGGCTGTTGAGTGTGACCTCACACGACCTTGCGGAGGTTGGGGCAGCCCATGCTTGGTGTTTCCTGTGCTCCTTGTAAGGCGCTTTCTCAGGCCAGAGCGTTGAGATCAGGGCCAGCATAGCCTCATATCACACGCATACACACACACCCACACACCCCACACACACACACACACACACACACACACACACACACTCATACTCAGAGTTAAGTGGCCTGACTCAGGGGTCTGTCGGACACAGACTGGGTTTGGAGAAATTGGCGCTACACCCCTCACTGTATAACATTCTTATTCTTATCTTTCCATCTCTCTCTCTCTCTCTCTCTCTCTCTCTCTCTCTCTCTCTCCCACCCTCTGGTTCTCCAACCTCCATCTCATTTCATTCCTCCAGCCCACTCTCTTTCCCTTTCTCTTTCTCAACTAATCTCTCTATCAGTTTGTATCAGTCTGTACCCTCTTCCTTGATCTCTTTCTCTCTAAAAGCTAAATGACTCAATTTCACACCGTCTCTGCTTTCCTCACATAGTTTCAAATGGAACAGAGGCATAAAAGCACACTTTGCTCGACCATAATGTGCAATTACAGTAAAGCAGAGAGGGTTGAGGCAGATTCCAATGAAATTCTGTTGATCTAAACTCTGATTCCAATGGAATTTTGTTGATCTAAACCTTGATTCCAATGGAATTCCGTTGCTAACAATAGAAGGCGGTCAGACGGGCTTCTGAAAGCTCTGGTGTAACTAAC
>JAODXP020000024.1:4165457-4182957 GCA_027497455.2 Sardinella longiceps | reverse complement strand
GCCCGGCGGGGGTTATAATGGCCTTTAAAGTCTCGCTGTGAAGATGCCCCCAGAATGCCCCTGTCTGCTGCCAAGCGCACAGATTGGCAGCGCCATGTTTCTGTTCTTGTTTTGTTTTTTTTTTTTTGTTTTTTCCTTTAATGCCAGCTCGTTCGTGGGCTGCTCCCCCACCATCTCATCACTGCCCCCTCCCAACGACCCCCCCCAAGTCCCGCCCCTCATCTGTTTCATCACCTGTCACTCAATCTGTTCACGCCAGCCTCTGGTCCCGCCCCCACCCAGAATGAAAGGGGAGCAGTGGGCGTGTGTGAGTGTGTCGCCATGGGTACCCCACAGATGCCCAGACCTACCAGTCACCCCTCCATCTCACAGAGCCATCTCTCTCTCTCTCTCTCTCTCTCTCTCTCTCTCTCTCTCTCTCTCTCTCTCTCCCCCATCTCTTTCTCTCTGTTTTTTTCTCCCTCTCATGCTTTTATCTATCTTTTATATTCCATTCTCTTTCTCTCATCTCTCTCTCTCTCTCTCTCTCTCTCTCTCACACACACACACACACACACACACACACACACACATGTAAACACAAAAACAGGAGTAGCTGGCTGCATTTAACAATCCAATCCTCAACAGGCAATAGAGATTAGAGCATCACAAATGTAAGAGTTTGAGCACTATTGCTTAGAAATAAAATGTTGCTCTGACATTATTCAATTGTGTGTGTGTGTGTGTGTGTGTGTGTGTGTGTGTGTGTGTGTGTGTGTGTGTGTGTGTGTGTGTGTGTGTGTGTGTGTGTGTGTGTGTAAGGCCTTGATGAATAAGTGAAGGGATGAATATCTGTGATGGGATGAATCAGTGATATGATGAATGAGTTGAATGAGTGAAGGGATGAATCAGTGAATAAACTAATCAGTGATGTGATGAATCAGTGATGTGATGAATGAGGGATGGGATGAATGAGTGATCAGATGAATTAGTGAAGGGATGAATATCAGTAATGTGATGAATCTATGAATACAGGAATCTGTGATGGGATGAATGTGAGTGAAGGGAAGAATCCATGACGTGATGAATCTATGGTGGCATCATGCTGTAAGTCAAACCAGTGTGATGAAGCCATTGCGTGCTTGGCACTAAGCCTCTCCAGTGTGTGTTTTAGTCAGATATATTACAGTCTGCATATTTCTCATGACGGGGCACACGGAAGTGGCACTTCATCAGGGTGTATGTGTGTGTGTGTGTGTGTGTGTGTGTGTGTGTGTGTTGGGGTGGGTAATGGGAGACTGTATCAGCTAGAGGGGGAACAATAACAGGAAAGCAGGATAAATACCCTTAGCCCAGACCTCCAGTCCACATCACACACACACACACACACACACACACACACACACACACACACACACACACACACACTCATACTCACACACATCACATCAGACTCAATGCTGTAAATCAGGCATCCTGATGGCGATTGTGTAACCCTTCTCGAGGAGTGAAATACAGTTTGGATTTGAACAGTTGTAGACATTAAATCATGAGCACACACACACACACACACACACACACACACACACACACACACACACAGATTTTCTTTTGAGCCTGTCTTAGTGATTTTAAGCATGATCAGTTATCAGAAATTATTAGTGCGGGAAAGGAAAGTACATCCAGAAAACATATTGTCTGGACGTTTGAACTGACACACACACACACACACACACACACACACACACACACACACACACACACACACACACACACACACACACACACATACACACACACACACCACACACACACACACACACACACACACACACACACACACACACACACACACACACAGACTTTTCAAATCTAAAATCATTTCCAGAAACAGATTCAAACTGTGTGAGCCACCAGAGGCCTGTTAATCAGCAGGTTACTGACCTGAGCTGTTCCATTTATATGCCCATATATCTGTCAAGATAAAGCTTTCATTGTGTGTGTGTGTGTGTGTGTGTGTGTGTGTGTGTGTGTGTGTGTGTGTGTGTGTGTGTGTGTGTGTGTGTGTGACCATGCTTTTGTGTAAAGCTTTGTCTTTGTGAGAGTTTAGGTTTGAGTTTAGTGCCTGTGTATGTGCGTGCGTATGTGTACGTGTGAGAGAGATACCGTTTTCGATGTGTGTGTGTGTGTGTGTGTGTGTGTGTGTGTGTGTGTGTGTGTGTGTGTGTGTGTGTGTTTGTACATTCATCAGTGTCTATGTGTAAGATACTCATGTGGATGCACATGGGTATATGTAAATGGTAAGTGTATCAATCCTCTGTGTGAATGCGTGTGTGTGTGTGTGTGTGTGTGTGTGTGTGTGTGTGTGTGTGTGCAGGATGGGCCCCTTGGGTGTCTCTTCTCAAAGCAGGGGGAGGGGCAAGAGGCTGGGGCTGGCTAAGTTAAACTCCCTCCAACACAAGCCTCTCATCTTACACACACACACACACACACACACACACACACACACACACACACACACAACAACAAAAACAACTGCTTGTCACGGCAATGGCATCATCCCATGAGCTCCAAAATACACTCAGACACACACAAACTGTAAGGCCTTTTAAACACACACACACACACACAGACACACAGACACACACACACACACACACACACACACACCATCACATCATGTAAGAAAGACACAAATGAAAAATGAAGATAAAGAGGACAACTGACAATGTTATTATACAGTAGCCTATTAATAGCAGCAGTAATACTAGCAACTTAGTATTAACAATATAGCAATGCTAATAGTGGGGGAGAAAGGGAAGGAGAACTCTCTCTCTCTCTCTCTCTCTCTCTCTGGGCTGCTGTGGGTTTGGTGGTTAGGTTCCAGAGGGCGTCCATGTTTTCCCTTCCTGACCGCACGGGTCCCGGGTTTCAGGCCCACACACTCTCACACACTCTCACACACACTCTCACAGCGCTCTCTCCGCTGAAATATTGATGGACATGTGGCCACCTCTCGGAGGCCAGCTGGGTGCCGAGGCTGCTTCCCATGGTTAAATATTTATCCCACACCCAAATATCACACACACACACACACACACACACACACACACACACACACACACACACACACACACACTGCTGAGGCCCCTGCCACTACCACTGGGATGGAGAGGACAAGGCACGAGAGGGGCAATTAAAAGGCTAGAAGAGGGGTACACGTTAGCGGCTAATGCTAGCTGAAATTGAGTTTCTTTTTGCGTTTGGTGCCGTTTCACAAGGCTATTTAGTCTCACTTTGTACCAAATGTTCTTATTCTCTGTCCTAACAACAGCCCTAATTGAACTGTAACGACAGGGCTAAGGGTTGAAATTGTGAGGTGGGATGTTTGCAACCAAGGAACCTTGGCTTACAAAATCGAAACTTGTCCCAACACACTCATTGTCCTAAAATTTCACGCAAATCCGTGCAGGACTTTTCAAGTTATCTTGTACACAGACAGGCAGACAGACCCACACACGTCGGCGAAAACATAACCTCATTGGCGGAGGTCATAAATATTAAAAACTCCAGAATACCTCGACCTGGGTCATAGAGAGGACTTAGGGCTTAGAGAGGACACTGGAATTAAACCAGTGAGTCAGCAGGTTGTGGTCAACATCCAGACTGCCTGCAATGCAGTTGGAGCAGGGTGAAGAGGAGTGTAGTGTGTCTGTGGTTGAAAACTATGCTAATGTGGCTCAGAGAGGCCTGGCAGATACAGTACATGCTCAATATGGCCCTGATTAGCCCGATTAGGGGAGTCCGGTGTGAATCAGTCAATAGGCTTGTTATTACCTTCACCAAGGAGGTTATGTTTTCGCTGGCGTGTGTCTGCTTGTCTGTGTGTCTGTCTGTGTACAAGATAACTGGAAAAGTGCTTCACGGATTTGGATGAAATTTTCGGACAAGGTGTGTATTGGGACCAGTAGTACTTGATTAAATGTTGTTGGTGATCGGTGATCCAGAACACCATCTGGAATTTATATTGTGCCTGTGACCACATTGCCTTGGTGGAGGTTTCTAGTTCCAATTAGGCCGACCTGAATGTTGTCTTTAAGAAAAAGAACGAGAAAATTTGATGCTACATAAACTGAGTAACCCACGGATGACTAGTGCTGACTGAATGGGGAATAATGAAATTAAACTGAAAGCAAGTTGCCTCATTCACTTCAGTGTTAGTTGCCGTGTTCACTGCTCTGTCTATGTTCTATCAAATTTTCTTGTTCTTTTCCTATCTACAGCACTTGGTGAGTTTGAACAACAAGGCTATGGATTGATTTACACTGGATTTCTCCTTTAACAAAGTGGACCAGTGACATGTAACGCCAATCGAGCTCAGTCCCGGCTCTGATCCAGTTCCGATGTGGCCCTAATCCGGTCCAGTGGTGGGCCAAAAGCTGAGCCAGCTCCCTTGCTGGCGTGTGCCTGTGGTTTGTCAAACATGCCCCCCATTATGTGTGGCTAATTAACGCGTGTGGAGCCAGGTGAGAGATCTCTTTATGTCAACCACGGCTCCTCTTACAGCTGAGGGAGTACACATATGGCTCCCTGGGAGTAACACACACACACACACACACACACACACACACACACACACACGATTACAACATCCACTGGTTACACTGATGGTTTATCTTGCCACTGCTGCTTGTTTGTGTCCTCGTGGGGCTTGAGTCAGGGATTCTGTTAGGAACCTTCCGAAGGCTGATAATGAATAAATAAAACTAGTTGTAGTGTTGTGCTCTTACTGCACAATGTTTCTTTTTTGTTGTTGTTGTTTTAAACATACATTTATTTTATTCATTCATTTATTTATACATACATTTTTTATACATACATTAATTTACAATTACACACAACAAAATGAACAGCAAAATCTCCAGGCAGTCAAATCAACTAACCTACCCACAAGCCTGACAAAGTAGAGAGAATTAAAAACAAGACCGCATTCCAAAAATCTACAGTAGGCTGTATTCTCAAAGGCTGCTGAACACAAGCTGAAAAAGGTGTTTTGTTTTGTGTAAGAAGGATGCTAAATTTGAGTTTGATGGACTGTTCTAAAGAAAGGTTTCCTCTCTGGTTTCCTTTCTGAAAAAGTCGCAGATGGGTTGGGATGCATGCTTTAGAGTCTGTGCCTGACGGGGTGAATGAGTTTAGATTGTCCATGACGGCTCTAAACACACCTATTTTAATGCTTTAGAAAACATTCAATGCAATTCAGTGCTTTTAAATCTTGTAATTCTCTATGTTACAAGAAGCCAGGGCAGCAGATCTGGTCGAACTGGAGTGATACGTTTTTGTTTTTGTTTTTTTTTGTCTCTTTTCAGTAAGCCGTCTACTGTAAGTGCTGCATTTGGAAGCAGCTCTAAATGTATGACAGATGACTCATATCTCTGTAGTTTAAAGGTCAACTACAGTAATCCTACAGGTCTGTCAGTCACACTGCAAGACTTCTGTATGGTTTCATTCTAGATTAAAAATGGACTTTGTTATTTATATCAGAAACCAACTAGGGTGGTGCTGTGCTGTGTAGTGGTGGCGTCATTCATCGATTTAGTTTTGATATGGCATCACTAACTGTGTGATTGTGCCTCAAGGCTCTTTACACTTTACTTTCCATTAAAATGAAATTGAATCCTTGCGATGTGTTGTTAATGTATTGAGATGAATGCATTAGTGTTTTTGAAATGCTGACTATAATGTGTTGTTTATGCATTATTAATGAGATATGTGTGTACTGGGTTGTTGATGGGTTGATGGGAGACCCTTTCAAGAGAGTGCGATTATTAGTGTTACAGTTGTTCCCACAGGGTTTTAACATTCCATGTGAGAGTTTGATGGGATATTTAGACTACATTTGGAATAGTAATTTAGCTGAAGTATATAAACATTGCAGAAATAGTTTTATTTTCTTCTTCTTCTTCTTCTTCTTCTTCTTCTTTTTGCGTTGAGAAGTTATATGACACAGGGCCCCTAACTGTCAATAATAGAGAATTATAGAGACATGAAAGTGTGTGTGTGTGTGTGTGTGTGTGTGTGTGTGTGTGTGTGTGTGTGTGTGTGTGTGCGTGTGTGTGTGTGTGTGTTTGTGTGGTGATGGTTGGCGGGGGTTGGGGGGGTTGTGGCATTAGTGAAGTCAGACATAAAGTAGCGTGACAAACACTGATGCTGTTTTGATGACCAACCGCATCAGAGTTAATAAGAGAGTGTGGAAAATGCCTATGCAGCTGATATGGTCCTGCTGCACTCAGTGCAATACTAATAACTACAACAATAACAACAACAACGACAACAACACCACACCATCAGCAGCCTCAGCATTAGTGGGCACCTACCTACCTACCTACCGTAAGGCCACTACCACTAACAACAACATTAGGGACGTCAGCAACAGCAGAGGTGACAGCATCAGCATCAGTGAATGAGTTTGTCATGCAGTATGCCCCGCTTAGCTCAGCTTATTGCTGCCTAGGCTGCTATCTCTCCTTCACACACACGCACGCACACACACACACACACACACACACACACACGCCTCAGCCTCACTCAAGCCTAACAAGGTAAACACACACCTTCTGCCTTCTGCTGTCTCTGCCGTGTCATATAACTCATAATGCTCGCCTCTTGCTGAGCCAGTGCCCCCCATGGACCAATCAAGTAATCACGCTTTATATGACACTGTTTTTCTGCAGGTGGAGTAAATGGACGGACCAAACACACACACACACACACGCACGCACACACACACACACACACACACACACACACACACACACACACACACACACACACACACACACACACACACACACACAGAGCAGTGCTTCTATGGCGACTATCTGACGCGTTTGGAGAGCCCTTATCTGGTCCACAGCACATGTCAACACCCTACTGCTTTCTGGTGCTCACCAGGGGCAATGGCCACTGGGCAAATAGTGTACACTCCGCAAATAATTTGCAAACACAGATTAGGATTAGGAGACAGGACAGGGGAGAAAATGAGAGAGAAGGGGGGGGGAGAGATAGAGGGGGAGAGAGAGAGAGAGAGAGAAAGAAAGAGGAGGGAGAAAGAGAGAAGGAGAGGGAAAGAGAGGGGGAGAATGAGTGAGGGAGGTAGAGGAAGGAGAGACATGGAGAAAGAGAGGGGGAGAGAGAGAAAGAGAGGGGGAGAGAGAAAGAGAGGGGGATAGGGAGGTAGAGGAAGAAGAGAGATGAAAAAGAGAGGGAGAGAGAAAGAGAGGGGAGAATGAGAGAGGGAGGTAGAGGAAGGAGAGAGATGTAAAAAGAGAGGGAGGTAGAGAAGAGTTCCTTTCTTCTCCCCTCTCAGCTGTTGAGAATTGATCCAACAGGGTGCCTATTCCCTTCCACAAGAGATATATTGACCAAAATGATGGAAAGATTTGAAATGGAAAAATGGTGGGAAAAAGGGATGCATGGAGCGAAGGAGAGCGAGATGGATGGTTGGAGAGTGTATCCATGGCGACAGTGTAAACAAGGAGCTTGCTAGGATGCCCCTCAGGCGTAGAGAGGCGCTGGGACATGGGTGGGGGGAGGTGCTATTTTGGGTAAATTATCCCCTTTTCTGAAATTAATAATTCATGAGCTCTCATTAATTATGCACCAATCTGTAACCCTACCCCACTTAAGGGGGCTGTTGGTTGCCAAGGAACGATGTCGACCCATTTTTAAACACTCTGAGGTAGGCAGCCCCGGAGCAAGGAGACGTTCCAAGACCGTGTAAAAGTGTGTGTGTGTGTGTGTGTGTGTGTGTGTGTGTGTGTGTGTGTGTGTGTGTGTGTGTGGAAAGAGAGAGAGAGAGAGAGAGAGAGAGAGAGAGAGAGAGAGAGAAAGAGGGAGCAGACAAGTGTGTTTTGTAGAAAATGTCCTCAAATGGAATTTAGAATGTTTCTCTATGCCCCACTCTTCTGTAACAACTGCCAATACCAACAGAATCTTGATATGTGTGTTGCCTGTGTATTTATCAGCGACTGCTTAGCATCCAACTTGTCACTCAATCCATCAGAAGTGTGTGTGTGTGTGTGTCCATGTGTATCCACTGCAGAAGCCACCCACAGCCTCTGGTGCTCTCTGTGCAAGTCTGGAGGCGTCACAGAATTAGGAGAGAGACTTTGCACGACATACAGTACTTGCCCCCACATATCCAGATTTGTGATGATGCTTAGGGTTCTACACACTTAGAGTACACAAACACACACAGACTTGATCCCAATGCTCGGGGTCACAAACACACATACACACTCTCGTGTACACATACACAAACACACACAGACTTGTTCCCAATGCTTGGGGTCACATACACACACACATACACACACACACACACAAACACACAGTGTTTGGGATCTAGGCGGAGGAGAGATTTTATTTGTTTGTTTGTGGCCTAGTTTCTGGGGGGCCCAGGGTGAATGAGTGTGTGTGTGTGTGTGTGTGTGTGTGTGTGTATGAGACTGTGTCCAGCCCCTGGATGCCAATGGCTAACCCAGTGAGGCCACCCTCCCTTATCTTCCCCACGTCTCTCTCCCAGAGGAAAACCTCGGCACACAGTCACACTTTACTTTAGGAAAAACATTGTCCCCGACCTCAGATAAACACAACCACAGTGTTAATACACACACAGAGTGGATGTGTGTCGCAGGCAGCTTGTGTACATGCTATGAGGGGGGTCGGCCGATCGGTCGTTCGGACGGATGGACGGACGGACGCGTTTGAGATGAGTTTTCCGCCTGAGAGAGAGAGAGAGAAAAAAAAGCTCCGTCTGAGGCATATCCTGCCCCTTAGCTGTCACAGACGGACATCTTTCCGCAAAAGCGTCCTCCTCTGCATCTAAATTTACAGAGGACAGAGGAGATGGGGAGGGGTAAAAGGAGAGAGGGGGGGGGGGTTCGGTGTGTGTGTGTGTGTGTGTGTGGTTGGGGGAGGGGGGGTGTAGCTCTGACTACTGTGTGACAAGTGTGCTGTTCCTTCCTGTGCAGCCTGAGAAAAGAGGAAGAGCTCACGGGCCAGGATTATTACTGGGAGGAAATGGATCGACCTTGCTTCAAGAAGAATACCACCTCTCACATGGAGGGGGCAAAGAGAGAGAGAGAGAGAGAGAGAGAGAGAGAGAGAGAGAGAGAGAGAGAGAGAGAGAGAGAGAGAGATGAACAGTGCCTGTATTGGTCAACAGAAGAGAAAGAGAGACAGAGAGAGGATAAACAGTGTTTATATTGGTCAACAGGAAAGCGAGACTGAAGTGGGAGAGAGAGAGAGAGAGAGAGAGAGAGAGAGCGGGAGAGCAAGAGAGATGACTCTAAGTATCTATTAGTCAGCTGGCGAGACCTGTTCACCTAAAGCCTTGAGAATGCACACGTTCAAACAGTCGACTTCAGACGGCATGCTTAGGGTCACGTAGGGATGGACGTTATGCAAGGCTACCTGCTGTGGAAAAATACACAAACATACACACACAAACACACACACATACCACACACACAAAGAGAGAACACATGTGGAAGACCACTTTAGCAGTTGCCACTAGCAACTTCTACTCTGATTGTCTCCGATGACGACTCTATACGTTCACCCACATGCCTCTATAAACAGGTTTGTGACATTAGTCACGTCATCATTGCTTCCCAAACGCCCTAACGTAAACACTTTAATGTAAATCATTTACATGTTTTACAGCACCATTACATTGTATTTAATTACATACATTAATATACAGTATAGGTGATAAATGGATAATGCCAAAAGCCAACTGCATTGTATTGGCTTACTACTACTACTTTTTCTACTACAACCTATACTACAACTACTACTACTATTACAACTGTTACTACTATTATTATGACTACTACTAGTACTACTACTACTACTACTACTACAACTACTACCACTGCTACTACTATTACCACTGTACTACAATTTCTACTATTACTACTCCCATTACTATATTATTTCTATTATTATTAGATTACATTACTTTTAGTGTTACAAATGTTCTAGCATTTAATTTCATGCAGATGATTTGGGTGAAAATAAGCCTCAGGTCATCGTCATACAGCATCCAATCAGCTGTGGGGAAATTTCTCAGGAAGTAGTTTCTGATCATTTGATAGGTCATAGTTAATGTGTAGCTTATGTAGAATTCCAGAGATAGGAATCAGAGTCTTGGGAGACACAGGGGTTTTCCTGAAATGAAGAAATATATCTCGTCCGCTAAGTTGACTCAGGGCAATGTACAAGATTTGGAATGACTTCCCGTAAACAAGGTGGAACACACACACATGCACACACATGCTACACGCGCTACACACACCCGATGACACATAAATTATCAGTCATGTTCACCTGTGTGTCATAAACTCGCTTGTAACACTGAGGCAGACCAGGAAACACATGTTTGTCTCAATCTCTCTCTCTCTCAATGTCACTCCCTCTCTCTTAATCTCTTTCTTTTTCCTCGTCTGCTTTCTCTTTCATTTCCACAGATCCTGGATCAGACTGAGCATCTGATAAAAGATAAGATTAACACTGAATTCTTTCATTTTCACCAGACTCTAAATTAGCTCTGATGATAGATGAGAGACTGGCGGTGATTTCCTGATGGATTTCCAGTGGGGATTTTTAGTTTTATTTATTTACAGCTTTTTTATTTTTATTTATTTTTATTTTTTTTACTTCAGGTGATGATGTAAGGGCCTAGGCATGCACCTAACGAGAGTAGCAACAACAACAACACAACAACGAGCGACCACAGTTAAGTCAACAACGAGCAGTGGTTTTCATTTCACATAATTAAGCACTGTAATGAAGAGTTGGAATCCATGTGTTAGCCAGGCCTCAAATGGCCTCAATGCCAGTAAACTCTTGCATGGCAAATCCACTTCTGCCTGCTACACACAGAGACCTATCATGTTTCAAATGTATATATGTCTGTAAGTATCTGTGTTAGTCAGCTGGCGAGACCTGTTCACTTACAGCCTTGAGAATGCACACGTTCAAACAGTCCACTTCAGACGCCATGCTTAGGGTCACGTAGGGATGGTCGTTATGGCAATCATGTTTCCAACCAATCATGTTTTAAACACTGGCCTAAAAGGGGGCAAGGGTGAGTGCCTTCCCGGTATTTGGCCACTGTTTGACCACCATAACTACAGACCAGTTTACACCTTCGCCGTTGAGAATACATTGGAAACTGTGATTTGTAACCGTCTCTTTTTCATAACGTGGAGCAAATTAACGTTGGAAAATTATGTCGTTGTCACAAGCTCGCTATCCCTTCTACACTACTGATGGAAAGAAATGATTAAATACCATTACATTAAGCATTTCGTATGGGATTCCAAAAGGAGAGCAGGTAGCATGGTCTCACAAAATGTCAGCGATTCTACCTAGCATGCTAGGTTAATTGATGTCAAATTCCTAAGCTCTATACCTTAACTACGAGGCTTTACTATGCACACTTGCTTATACATACTCTTTCTTTTTTTTATTACACACACATCTGCTTACAGTATACACACTCTTTCCTCTTTACTACCTTCACTTTTACTCTTCTTTACTATACACACCTCTGTTTATGAGAGAGAGATGAAGATGGATTGGGAGGTGAATCCGGGTTGGAATCGAACCGGGATTCCCAAATAGTGAACATGGGTAAGTGAAGCCAGAGGTTGTGGTGAATCTGATCATAGAACAGACTAGTGCCCTTGTTCTCTTATGTAAACAAAAACAGCAAGCTAGGCCTTCTCTAATAACAGGTTCACCACCTTTTCGAGGTTGGCTTGGCCAGGTTTGTCACTTAACCACCTTCCTGGAATACATGTGGTCTATGATCATATTTTCCATCTGTGACGCTGTTCAGAGTTGTTTTCAAAATGTGATCAGATAACAAGTGATAAATAAGTTGTAAACAATCATGGAGATTCGTGATCTGATCACTTACTGTAAACCCCTTGTTGTGGTTGGCTAAGACGTGGCGTGTGTCCACGTATCATTTGTATAGTCAACACTAATGCCTGTCTGATTAATCCTGGGATGAGTAGAAGAGTTGAAAAGAAAGATGATGTTGATAGTGACTGAATCTAAAAACAAATGGTCAGCAATAACTCTGTCTATACACCGTGGATGACTCTGTAAACAGTGTAGAGTTTCGGCCTCGTGATCACAGTCTAAAAACGTGTAAACATCTGTTTGCGTCATCAGATTATTTCAAAGGCACTTCCATGGAATTGAATAGTTTCTGCCCAAAATACAATACCAGATAAATACTAGATGTTTATATTTGGTGAGTGATTAGATGAAAATTAGATGATTTCATCTTTCGTAGAAAGAACTGAATTCCATGGAGATGGCAAATCTCAAACCAGTAGCCTCACTTTCTTGAGAGGATATGTTAACACACAGGGCTGAAGGGGGAATTTGTATTTGATGAATGTAACAAATCTGACAAATCAGGCCTGTAATCTAATTCACCTTTGCTAAATGAAAAATGATTCTATTTTGGGAAGGCTCCATGGGCTGGACTAAATAGCCCTACAGCCCCCGGGCCTTAGTTTGCCCACCTTTAAAGGAGACATAGAATGGAAAACCACTTTTACATTGGCTTTGATGAATTAAGAGAGATTGTGCATAGTCAAAGAGCTATCATGAAGGCATGGTTCTGCCCTCTTTTATATGGAATTCTTAAATTTAGAAATAGCCACTAAAATGTGGGTGATGTCAAATAGCATAAAGCCATTGCAGTTCAGTTGAGGTGGCCAGAACGGGGCGTTGTTTAGGCAAAAAAAAAAACCATTTCAATACACATCTTCAATATGAGGTGTTAATTATGCTTGTAAAATATAACTTGACCTTAACGCAAAGTGGGGCAGGTGATCCCTGATGGGATGGGACAACCCCTCAGTGGTAATAACACACTGGACCAGGGAACTGGACAATACTGGACACAGAAACCCAGTTTCATGTATGCCAACTGGTATAGATCTTTGAGGAAGAGCAGATCCCAAGGGAGATTTACAGTATATGGCCGTATGTGAACACAGTAATTTACAGTATACAGTATATGGCCCTATGTGGGTACAGTAAGATTATAGTGGTGCTAACATACAGGTAGTAGTTAAGAAACCTGGCCATAGTAGGGGTAGCAGTTAGCATGCTAGTAGGATGTTTCTAAGGGCCTGGCACTGACAGGGGGCCCCAGAGAAAATGTGAATATTAAAATCAATGTTTGGGGGGTGCAAAATAATTTTCTGTCATAGGACCAAAAATTTCTAGCGTTGCCACTGGTCTATTGACTGATGCAAGTGGCTTTGGATAAAGATCATAAAACCCTCAGATATAAAACCCTGGTGTGCTGTCCTTTACCCAGCAAGATGATGAGTGACTGAGAGATTAACAACAGCAGCACCTTAGCAAGAACAGCAACCAAAGAATAGCATATTATGACAACAGCCCACCGTATTATGACAACACAAGCCTCCAGCTTTCTTCGCAAGCTTTTCACAGCATTGCCAAGTAGATGGCTGTACCGGTACTGGTCTGTCATTAGGTCAGTTGTATATGCAGGCTACTATAATTGTAATACCTGAATGCGTGTTGTGGTTTGGAGACAGAGTCTGAGTGATGTGGAGGTGTAATAGCCTAGTTAGCTACTAGCTGCTGATCATGCTATGCTATTTCATCCAAATCTCTTTGATTTTCGATTGAGGGTGTCGACAGAAGAGTGACATAGCTTGTTATAAAAATGACTCTCTTATGTGGACACCCTGAAGTAAAGTGTTACCTTAATTATCCAGGTCTATTATCTATTTATTATGTAATTTATTTTACCAGGTGATGTCCCACTACGATTCTTTTCTTAGATCTTTTTGCAAATGAGCTCTGGGAGTACATACTGTATAAACAGTACCTAACAACTTAGCAATAACTTGCGCAACATCTGCCAGCAATCACTTCCCAAGAAACACTGTTTATTCTAACTAATGTGCATGCAATTGTATTTATTTTCTACTACTGATCTAACCATTTCAAAAATGAAATGATAGATTGCTTACTCTGAGCTCTGCCCAAGAATTCCAATGTGCTTTTGACTTTTGTTTTGACTTTTGTTTTTTGCACAAATGGCAAATAAAAGACTTGAACTTAATAATTCTTTTTAGCAATAATTAATAAAAATATTAATAAAAAACTACGTTTTCTACAAGTAGGCTGAGTAATAAATTAACATGCCAGTGCTTACAGTAATGTGACCTGATGTTACCTTGTCATGGTGTCCTCTAATTTAGAGGAGGTTTCTGTGTTTGGGTCCAACACCAGGATCTGACCTGTAACCTCTATTCTTCTTTGGCTGGCTGCTGCCCGCTCCTCTCCTCTTTTGCCATTCTCACAGCTACACACACACACACACACACACACACACACACACACACACACACACACACACGCAGTAGAGGAAACAGGGCTGTTTACAGCTCCGGCCAGAACAGCCAGACCCAGACTCATTCTCAGCGTGTTTACTTTCAAATAGACCGGACATTGTTTCTAGAAACCTGTCAGGACACACAGAGCAACCTCTGCAGGACAAACCTTTAACAGGCTTCTCCGGTTCTAATGGTGTGTGTGTGTGTGTGTGTGTGTGTGTGTGTGTGTGTGTGTGTGTGTGTGTGTGTGTGTGTGTGAAGCTGTGAGAATATTCTTCACTGTAAAATATAATAGCCTAGCGTTCTTGCTCGGGATAGGTGATTGAAGCTCTTTGTGGTTTTTCCCACAGTTTGGGGGACAGGACTTCCACTTCCTGTTGTGTCGTGTCATATTTTTGGCCAGGTCTTCCTGCTCACTTCTTTATCATCAACCACCGCTTTAATCACAACCCAAAAGTACATTCAGCTAAATGTCTTATTGTTTTATACAAACTGAGTGATTGCTTCCATGACTCAGAGGTGGTGGCCAGAACTAGGCCAGCTGTTTTGCCTACTATTGCCAAGAAATGCTGCTCTAAATATGTTCACCTATGCAATTAATTGTAAAAATAGATTAGATTTAGGATAGATTTATATGTCCTCTAACCAGGGTGTTGGGGGTTTGGGTAGATCTTATTTCTTAATCTCCCAACATGCCCCGCTCCCCTGTTTCTCCGGGTTAATTAAAATCCCAATTTTTCTACTTGGTGCTTTGAGTAAATGCCCCTGGCAAAGGCCCTCATCACCATATGAAGATAAACACGGCAAAAGCATGTGATAAATGAGACGGTCATTAGTCTCTCTCCTTCTCCCCTCTGCCACACCGTGGCCTTTTTTCCTTCCAATATCCTGTTTTGATCCTCAAAAGGCGTCTTTTGATGATCTGACCAGAATAGCTCTTCAGCTGGAACATCCGTGTAATATCCGTGTCAAGCGTAATTTAGGAAAGTGATCATAAATTGATAAGACGCGCTCCCTTTTCCACGCCATATAAAAGAATAGCAGGTGTCGATGTGTTTGATCGGCGCACCACGAGCAACAAGAACTAATTAGTGGCGGCAGACGGGCGATGGCGGTTTTAATAAAGTCACAGGCTTGCGTGCGGGTTTGGCCAGCTGTAAGGGCTCGCGCTCAGCTGTGACCCGTCGAACTTTCCAGAGGCAATGTTTGTGTTGCACGAGAGGTGAATTCATCAGTGCTGCGCGTTTCTTTCAGCATCGGGTAACAGCCAACTTAAAGTCAATTAATCATTGTAGCTCAGGCCCTACAGCTGGGGATTCAGGCGCATTAATGGGTGTTCCTGTTTAATTTATGATCCCATCAAATTAAATGAAGCCTAGCAGTTATAGTTGTAAGATTTGGGTATATAAAATAATTGTTTGTGTAGTGAAACACCCCAGATGCCCGTAAATTTAGCCTTTATTTAATAACATGACATTACAGTTTTTCACAAATGCCATACTCCATTCTCTGAGCCAAATATTGAGTGGCTTTAACGGATTCTATTACCATTTTCTCAAAACCATGATGGTCACTTGGTTTTTGCAAAACTCTAAAAACATTTTCCATCTACAACACATTTACAGTAGGCCTACAGTGATTCTGCACATCATTTTGCATAGACCAATCTTAGGCTAGCAATTGAATAATAGCCTATATTTCCAGCGCAGTTATCATGATTTGAACCTTATGAGACAAAATTATTCACACTTGTTGCAAATCAAGGTTTGGTTTTATGCTTTGATTTCTACTTCAAATTTGTACAATTATTAATTAGAAATAGTGTGTTTTAAGTTTCAGTGGCCTGTTAAAGTGTGAGAGTGTTTGCTTTTGAGCACAGTTTCAACTGATTTTATTTATGGGTTATTCAGTTTTGCAAGAAAAATGTATAATTTTGTGAATCTAATCTAAAAGTTGGAATTGTCGAGGGTTTTTATTTTGTATTTTAGCAATTGTGAAAAACTATAGGAGTCTGTATACAGTAGGCTGTAAAGTACTGTACATCCAACATGATGACTACAGTCAATCTCACGCTTGGTTCTAATTAGGGGAGATAGCTGCATGTTTCCATGTCTGAGAAGGAGAGGGTTTTACACATCACACTTAGCTAACAGGAAATGCATGCCAAGGATCTCATTTCCAAGCAAAATGACTGTACTTAACATCACACTATTGTTCCAGGCTCCTGTTCTAGACCCCCCGAGTCACAGAAGGGATATCCAGTTTGTACTTAAAATAGTCTAATGTAATCAAATAAATAATCAAATTGACTGAACATGGGCCAGGAATATTGGCCTAAAGCTTGTCATTGACAATAAGGACAACCCAACCTCAGTGACATGCATTTGGCAACCTTTGGCAAGCTTTCTCATGGTCTTTGGCACTCTACTGCCACCTGTTGGACTAGTGAGGGAAAATTTTCAAAAGACCAAAGCTTCCATTAAAGGCTACAAATAAATAAGATGGAAATAGATTACAAGTTTTTTTTTTTTTTTTTTGCTGTTTTTGTAACTTAAATTTCATTTAATAGACTACACAAAAAGGAGAGGATATTGTATACCACAGAAGAAACTGCACTTGTGTACTCACACACACACACACACACACACACACACACACACACACACACACACACACACACACACGTACACACACAAAATCTGAGTGCTGCCACTGCACTTCACACACTACCATATGATGGGCATCATGGAAAAACACACACAGACACACCGACACACAGAAACAGCTGACCCAAGCAAGTGTTTTTTATCGGTATCCTTCCCAGGCCCCCAGGGCTCTGTGTTACCCCATACACCCCCTATGGGAGCCCTCCCTCTGGTTATCAGCCCTGGGAGGCCTGGGCCTCCTCTGGCCAGGGCTAGCCTAGCGTAGCGTTGTCTCCAGCCGGGAGCAGCTCTGTTGGGCCATTGTGCAGCGCTATCCTATCTCCACACAGGAGCTGGAGCTGCCTGGAGGTCTGTGGGGGGGAGATACGCATATATATACAGACATGT
>JAODXP020000024.1:4157957-4162957 GCA_027497455.2 Sardinella longiceps | reverse complement strand
CAGCATGTAACTTTTCCTGACACAGCTATTGATTGAGTGTTACTTGACAAACACACTAGCGACACACACGCTCCTCTCTCATATACACGACACACAAGTTTCTCTTATTCTTACTGTGTTACTTACTGTAAGCTTGTTTCTTTCTGGTGGAAAATGCAAATGCAAAAACAATGCATTTGGTGGACACGGGACCTAAGGGTGTTTTTTCCTGTCCCTGTTGCTTTTGGGTGCTCCCTCTTGTCACAGGCTGGTTTCGATGTGAGTGGTTGAAGTAAGATGACAGACAAGTGATTTGTCCAATTATAGACAAGGATTTATGATGACGTCCAGTCGTCTGAGGCAACTTTCGTATGAAGGGCTATCAGATGTAAGTGCAGCTTGCAGTGTAACAAATCATCTGACCTGAGTGAGGTTACTGTATTCCATCATGTACTATTTCTAGTTTCTCAACAATTCCAAATAAAACTAGAAAAGCGTTCAGAGAGCGCAGACCTCCGCCAAGACAATGTGGTCACAGATCGTGTTCTGGGTCACCGATCGGTACCAAAATCGAATAAGGTCTTACTCATCCCAATACAGATGTTGTCCGAAAATTTCATCCATGCAGTACTTTTCGAGTTATGTTGTATACAGACAGACAGAAACGCAGACACACACACACCAGCGAAAACATAACCTCATTGGCGGAGGTAACAAACATAAACGCCAGTATCTGTGGGATAATTGCCAGAATAATAGATTTAACTCGGAGAATATAGATACTGCTCTTTCACATATAACTGTGAGTTTTGTATCCTGATTGGTTCGTCTGCTCCATCTCGGTCCTGAAATCCCTTTCTACGGCCGCAATCTCAGATGCTTGCACTGTAGAGTGCATCATCTGACATGAATGAGGTTAACACTGCACTTACCTCACTAACAACTTCACCCTGAAGTCAACTGCCCCCTCACATACAGTATACACAGACATTGTCACTGAGCAACCCCCCTTCCCCCCTTCCCAAACATACACCATACACACACACACACACACACACACACACACACACACACACACACACACACACACACACACACATTGGCTTCATACAGGAGGATACACAGCATCAGCCACCTGGGATACTATAGGAGAAGAACACCTTCTCTTGTTCTGAGAAACTGCCTAATTCTGAATCTGACAAAAGAACTTTCACAATACAATTCTGTGCTATTTGTATTGGACATGCAGTCCCCTACAGAAAAATTCTGTGATACCCATAGTTTTGTTCTTGTTGTTGTTGTTGTTCCAACTGCAGTTATTTTTGTAAGGGAATTGCTGCTATTATTCCATATTAGGACATCACTGTGATTCCACATGGATAAATACAGTCCTTCGGGAAGGGAAATTCCACAATCTCACTAAACAATTGCTGTTTCTTCCAACAACAATTTACAGATGAGATAGATTAGATTAGATCAAACCCTTCCTATTACACAAGCTGATGAACATTTGAGGCCTCTAGCATATGATTTATTTCTTATCAATATGTTAGAAGGCAGTGAGACAGAAAAAATATCGGTAACACTTTACTTGACGGGTGAGTACATAACGCATTCATAGCAGCTGTCATAAAATGCTCACAAAGCATTCATGACTGTTTCATAAGACATGACTCCACCTTCATACGCAACCCTTCATAAATGTGAAAGTTAGAATGCCGATAACCTATCAAAATAAAAGCCCAGTTGTCTCAAAGCAGCACTGCCATTTATGTTTGTCACCTGATCATGTCACATCTGAATATTTCATGAATATGCTTAGGAAGTCTACTTCAAATGTCAAGTAGACTGATTTATTGCCCCCCCCCCCCACACACACACACACACACACCACCCCCTCCCTGTGCAGCCTCTACAGCTGAACACATTGAATCCTCAAATGTGAAGAAATCATTCATCATAAAAGTATTTCCACTTTGGAGTGGAAAGGAGTAGGCTATTAATGAGTACTAAGGAGCTCTACTCTTGTAGGCTACATGTAGAGCAAATAAATTAGTGAATGACAACAACGATTCTAGAGTGCTCTGCTCTAGGATCTTTGGGAAAGAATCCTTTTACTGAGACACAAAATTGCATAAGAATATGCATTTGTACAGTTATTTACTTTGCTGTGGGTGGGGACTTTGCTTGAACTTTAAACCCATTGGTTCTGCCTCCAATTTCTTGTCTGATTGGTTGCAAACAAAAAAACAAACAAGCAAAACTAGTTGGGGTAAAAGCACTATTGGAGTGTCTAAGCAGCCCGTTTTCTCATAAGAAATTAGATGTTGCATTGTGCAACCACAAGGAGTCGCTAACTCACAAAGAAACACATATAAATGTATGCATACCCTCCTTTTACTGCAGCTAAATTATTATACTATATACCCTAGCAGAGCATAAATAGATTCCCTGTGTGTGTGTGTGTGTGTGTGTGTGTGTGTGTGTGGTGTGTGGTGTGGGGGTGTGTGTGGGTGTGGTGAGTGAGAGAGAGAGAGATACGCAAACACACACTCATAAGCACCTTATCTGGGACGGAGAGGAGATAGCAGATGATACATGTGGTTTTTGGTGGCTATCAGTGGGTAACAGGACAGGAAGGTGAAGTGGTTTAAGAATGGTGTCAGTATTATCACTGAACACACACACACACACACACACACACACACACACCTACACAACCATGCTGTGCCTCCTGTGATGTACTAATTTTTAAGTTTAATTTTAGCTTACAGTGATTCAGATGAGTTTACAAGACACCACACTCTCCCATTGGTGGTGCGTCTCAGTGGATATTTAGGCAGAAGATGGATCACACCCCTCTCCAGCTTCCAGTGATTCCCCAGAAAGGAATCTTTTTTTGAGAAAATATAGGCTACATTTATATTTCTTTATATGCATGGCTATCTGTTTACAATTCAGGTTTACAGAGATCATATTTTTGCTGCTTTCCACGGTTGTTCCGCTCTTTTATTGCTGTGCGTTCAAATCAATGACAACCCGTCTGAAGTCGCTGAAGTCTATTTCAAGAACTATAGGTAAGCGTGTCCCCTTTCGGATGAAGTGAGCAAGCTCTAACACGTCTTCTTTGCGGTGGTCTGCTGGTAACCTGTGGAGCAGCTTAGTGTGGTGTCACGCTAGAACACACACACACACACACACACACACACACACACACACACACACACACACACACACAACACACACACACACACACCCACACACACACACACACACACACACACACACACACACACACATACACACACTCACCATGAGTGAAGGTAGGGGGCTTTCTCACACACACATCACACATACACAGAGAGAGAGAGAGAGAGAGAGAGAGAGGGGTGGGTGAGAGAGAGAGAGAGAGAGAGAGAGAGAGAGAGAGAGAGAGAGAGAGAGAGAGGAAACTGCAGCCAGGGGAACACTTTAGCTGGCCTTCAGTAACAGGTTTCTCACAGATGAGGTCTAATGAACGTGCCTGTTTCCCTTCACGGACAAGAAGGTTTTCCCCAAAGCGAGATCTTAATGAACGTACCCATTTCCTCTTTAAGACAAAGAGGTTTCCCCTCACATGACGTTTCAGAGGAAAAAGGACTTCTCATTTACAGAAGAAAAGCAGTTCCTCCTGATTGTTGTCATGGTCAAATATGTCCACAGGAACAACTTAACCCATTTGTGAGCTTTGAGTGTGAAGTGTTCTTTTAATTGCCAAGCAAACTATTAGAGTTTCTCTGATTTTACTTTTATTTTTATTTAATTGAATGCTCTCTTCTTCAGAGGGGCAGATTCATCAAGAACTCTTCTCTTGCCTGGAAAAGGTTTCTTTATGCAAGTCATTTCCAAGTCCTTTATGCATGTAATTTCCAAGTTTTTTTTAGAAACAATTTATTCATTCAGATTGTTTTAAAAGGCCTTGAGTTGCGCTCTTATGGCGGGGAATGTATAATCTCTTTGCAATTGTACTTCCTAGAAGGTCAAAAGTTTTCTCTGCATGAAGAGTGATACTACCAGTATGTACACATTAAGTACCATTCTTTAGATTACTGAAAGAATGTGTTTAGGCTATTCATTAACAAAGTTTCATAGGGTAAACTTCCAGTCTTGAATGGAGCTTCAATAAGCTAAGGCTATGCTCTCCACTTTCTGCATCTGCAATCTCTGGGCTCATCCTGTACAAGAAGAAATAGGCATGGTGAAGGAATATTCCAACTTTTTGTGAAAATTGATTATTCACCTACTTACCCGGAGTTACATACAGTATGTGGGTAAAACCATTTTGGTCTTAGTGCATGCGTTTTCCTGTGGTATCCCTGATTTCCCCGCATTTTTTAGCTTTAGCTTAGCATAGGCACTGGAATATTAAGTTGCCAGATAGCAACTTTTTGGCAACTTTACTTTACAGCACCTATGCTAAGCTAAAGGTAAAATTGGGGTTGGCAGACTAGAACAACACATGCTCTGAGACCAAAATGCTCTTCTCCACATATGTACAGTAACTCCAGGCAAGGGGGTGAATAACCAATTTTCATAAGGAGGTGGACTATTCCTTTAAGTTTGAAAAAGCTAAAGCTGATCTGCACTAGTTGATTAGGTCTATCCATTTATCGGCTGCTGCCAATTGAGTTCAGTAAGACACATACACCTGTGAGAAATTTGGTGTTAGGTGTTGCATCTGCTCCTCTGTTAGTTTGTCTGTGAACACTATGAGTGTCATATGTCAATCAAAACATACAATGATGGAGAATAAAATCTATTTGTGTCTTCAATTTTGATGCATTCTACTGTTACATATTTCACTGTACAGTAGCCTATGTTGAAAACAAATATCAGTTCACTTGTGGTAGAGGCAAAGTTATTGTTAATAGTCTGCTGAATGACTTTGTTTAATGGGTTTAGCTTTACTCACAAAACTGTAAAAGATCAACCGCAACACTTTGGTCTTTTGACCTTAAGATCCTTGACCTTCCTTGACATCC
>JAODXP020000024.1:4142957-4150457 GCA_027497455.2 Sardinella longiceps | reverse complement strand
TGGTCTTATTTACAAATATTTAGACAGTAACAGAAATTAAGACCTAATGTTCAAAATGTTAAATATTCTACACTTGTTCAGTAATAAAAAGATAATAATTTTCGATGATTCCAAATTTTGGATTTAGATCCTGTATGTTAGTGTATTTTTGGTTTTGTCTTGTTTTGTTTTTTTTTTGGGAGGGGTCTCGCAAGGAGCTGTTCTGCCTACGACATTGTGTGTTGAACATTTAATCAGCATGAAAGCTCTGTGTGTCTATTTTCCCTCCATCCTTCTGTGGTGGTGGTGTGTGTGTGTGTGTGTGTGTGTGTGTATATGTGTGGTTGGGCGGCAGAGTGACGTCCGTCAGCCTTGTGAGCTCTGCTCAATTCGCCTCCTGAGACAGACTGGATAAGAGGGCCTTGACAGAGCACCCAGTCTCGCTTATGCAGATTAAAGCCAGCCTCGGTTGCCATGGCGCCCGCAGCGCTTCAAGGAGACACGGGACAAGTGGAAGTCCATGGAAACCAGGCTCCTTCTGTGTGCGTCAAGACAAAGGCTCACATGCAAGGTCAAGGGTCAACAGCACTTTCAGTGCCTCGTAATCAGCCCTCTTGGTATCATATCTTACTCATGTAGGCTAGTCCCATTCAGGTGTGTGATTTCAAGGGTCCTTGCTTAGAAACACATAAAAATGCTTCATACAGTACATGACTGTGTTTTTGAATGGACAAAACACAGGGGCAAAATGCATGGCCAACAGGCTATGCCTAAAATTCATTTATCAATGCTTTTGTGAAGAAGTTGTGATAGTCACTTTTGTCTTCAGGCTTGCTTCAAAATCGTCCAATGAGAATCAATGAGGAAAATCCACACTAAGATAATGATTTAGTTCTAGGCCTACCTACCTGAAAAAACCTGTAAGCTCAGGACCTGTTCCCAAAATGGCCAAGGAATCCCATTGTGCCATTGTGAGTTTAGCCTATAGGGTGCTTGATATCTTGTCCAAAGTGACATAGACCTAGATGGTTTCTATTCTATTTTACTGTAAAAATGATAAAATATGTCACCTTTGATTTGCAGATACTCTAAAATCCAGCTATGACATTTGACAAGGTGAATCTGTATATTGTCCATAATTATGGGGAACAAACAGCAAGTCCTGACCATAATATTCTCTATCTTCACTGTGTGTGTGTGTGTGTGTGTGTGTGTGTGTGTGTGTGTGTGTGTGTGTGTGTGTGTGTGTGTGTGTGTGAGAGAGAGAGAGAGAGAGAGAGAGAGAGAGAGAGAGAGAGAGAGTTTCTATTTGATGTTATCCGAGCTACAGTCAGAGAAATCTAAGATGTTCTTAAAATTATAGCAACATCGGTGATGATGATGATGATGATGATGATGACAACGTTTATTGTGGTATTCATCTTTTATGTGTTCATGTATGCTTTATTTTATGACTGAATGTCTAAACGTCCATCTGTAGAGGGTGGTGTGTGTGTGTGTGTGTGTGTGTGTGTGTGTGTATGCATATAGTAGTAGTAATAAAGGCCTTTCTACTAATATTCCCAGAGAGCCAATCAGAGCAGACCATGTCAGACCTCATTCTTCCACAGTTGGTGGTGTGTTTGCATGTACAGTATGTATGAGTGTGTGTGTGTGTGTGTGTGTGTGTGTGTGTGTGTGTGTGTGTGTGTGTGTGTTTGTGTTTGGTGTGTGTGTGTGTGTGTGTGTGTGTGTGTGTGTGTGTGTGTGTGTTTGTGTGTGAGAAAGAGAGAGTGAGCGAGAGAGAGAGAGAGAGTTTCTGTGTGCTCATAGTTGTTTAGATGCGATGTAATCATGAAAAAAAGAAATTCTCTCTCGTTCCTACTTGCTATCTTGTAACCTCTTTCTGTCTCTCTTTCCCTCTTTCTCATCCTCCTCAATTTCTTTCCCTTTTCCTTTCTCTCACTCTCTTCCTCTCACTGCCTTTTTTCCATCACTTCCCTCCTCTCTTGTCTCTCCTGTTCTGTCCCTCAGACACAGAGGGTGGTGTGTGTCGCAACAGTCACCTCCTCAACATCACGCTGACCATGCACCGGCTGCTCATCTCCTCCCGAGACCTCCTGGACAGACTCATGGCTCTATATCCTTTTGCCACACCCAATATGGCCGCCCAATATGACCTCTCCAATATGGCCTCCACAAATGGCCGCCCCTTAGACATCAGTGGCGTTTTCAAAATGACATAACGTTACAAAACGTTTCATACGTCACCCATAGGGATGAATGGGAACTGTTACGTTACGTTACAAAACGTTACGACTGTTGAATCCGCCCCAGGGCCAAGTTCAGTTGTTGAAATGTTTTGCTACGGTTAGCTACGGTTTACTGACTGAACAAAGTATTTGGCCGCAAGGTAACACAATGTTTTGCAACATGCCTTCGATACTGTGTGCTACTGTTTGGTGGGTGTGTCAGAAAAGCCACCCTATCAGCATTGAGGTGTTACAGACAGTAAATGTTAAAAGTTGAGAAAACCTGTTAAAAGTAGAGAGATGAGTCAAAAATGAAGTAATCCCCATATTTATTATATTAATTTTATTATTAGATGGATAAAAACACAACACAAATGGGAGTAGCGACACTCTTGACTGCAACAAAGTGTTCAGCTCACCTCTGTTTCTGTTGACTAAACCATGTTGCAATGGTTCATGCATCTGGAACTCTGGCCAGTTATGACGAGCACTACTTTATTAAGGCAGAAATCATTATCATTTTATTACAGTATTTTGGTCTGTTGCAATTACTTCCTCACAATCCAGCAATCACAATCCAGCAATTTTTGAAACTGCATCTGCAATAAAGGTGCAGGAGTGTGTGTGTGTGTGTGTGTGTGTGTGTGTGTGTGTGTGTGTGTGTGTGTGTGTGCGTGTGTGTGTGCATGCGCGCGCGCATATTTTTGTGTGTGTGTCTTGATCAGCTTGTTTGAAATGTCACCTGTGCAGAAACAGAAAAAAAGACAGGATGTTGATTCTTTGATGCAGGGCAATGCAAAATCAGACAAATATTAGACGCTTCTCCTGAGAATACAACTAAATAGCCTTTATTACAGTATATACATGTAGGCAACTGGCTACATGCTTAAACATTTCAAGGGGTGGGGACAGGCACAAACTCCTCCTCCAAAGGGAAGCTTGGTGGATTGTGAAACTTAAGGCCACTACTTTTCCAGGCTTCATTGAGGACGTTGACTTTTCTCCATTTTTATGACATGTATAGTAATATTTCTTGTCTTGTGTGGATTGTTGAATGAAATTGATTTCAAGGATTGTGATGAATGGGGATTTGAAGGGATGGGTTTTGGGGTCATATGATACGTCATGATACGTCTTACTTCCACATCCTTACCTGTGGCGTGTTCAAGACGACGTAACGTTACAAAACGTTTACTACGTCACCCATAGGGATGAATGGGAACTGTTGCGTTACGTTACGAAACGTTACGACCGCTGAATTCGCCACTGTTAAATGTGTTCACCACTGGCAGCTTAGCATGCCCCGAAGTAAACTTGACTTATACAGGCAACTCTTCGAGTTACATATCATCATTCCTGCATAAGTATTGTTTTATCAGTGTTGTGGATGTGACGAAAAGGATGAACTTTGCATGAAATTGTCCAACAGACCAGCAGAGTTTAAAAAACAATAGTTTAAAGTGCATGCAAAGTTTAGTAAATATCCTTAATCACAACAATAGTTTTAATATTCCAATATCATTAGAATGAACACTGTACTGTATTTCCTGTTTGGCCTTACTCAGGTGAGTCGCCTTCACACACTTTTATTTTCGTCTGGCAGGATATACAGATGTGCCCACATGCAAAGTCAAGAAACACACTAGTTCCCTTTGAAGTGCTAGTCTAGTATTGCAGTGCTTTTCTGTGTGGGTGTTTTTGTATGTTTGTCTATGATTGTATGTGGGGTTTGAATGTGTGTGTGTGTTTGTTGTGTGTGTGTGTGTGTGTGTGTGTGTGTGTGTGTGTGTGTGTGTGTGTCAGCTCTCACCTGCGTGGGCTGTCAGGGGGTTTTGTTGTTTGGTCTACAGGTGAGCTCTGAAAGTAATGTAAACTGAAACTCTCATCAGCATACTGTTTGGACACACACAAGCACACACACACACACACACACACACACACAGACACACACACACACACACACACACACACACACACACACACACACACACACCACAAACCCCTTGCTGGCCAAAAACATGCATTCACACACACACATGCACAAATTCTGCATCCATAAACACAGGCACGCACACACACACACACACACACACACACACACACACACACACACACACACACACTCCATCCACAAACACTCACACAGACACACACACACACACACTCACAGATCACACAGAGAGAGCTAGACAGTGATGTGTTTTTTCCATCCTGCAAAGGGGACTCATGCTTTCACTCTCCTGTCCTTGCTCAAGTCTCACGGAGCTCCTCACCGACTGCATTAGTGCAGTAAGGAACATCAGACATCTCTAAATCTCTCAATTTGCTACAATTGGCTACAATTAGTATATGGAGTCTCTGTGTTCCCCTTAGGAGGAATGCAGGCCTTATATGGAAGCAACTCATAAAGCGCACACACTCACACACACACACACACTGTTCCGCAAGATGATAAGGTTAAAAGGTACACACACTCATACGGCTCTCTAAAATGATAAGGACGTGAGGAATCATATCACTGAGCACAGAACAGCACCCTGCACACACACATACACACACACACACACACACACACACACACACACACATACTATAGCATGTTGTGTGAGGCCCATCTAAACAAAATGACAAAAACGTCTAAAAACTTTAGTTTTGCAGTGAATGCCTCTTTCAGCGTCACCTTCATAGTGTTGTTTTGTCCACACTGTTCATTGTAATGAGAACAATTTGAAATATTATGTCATTGGGGATCATTCATGAGTGATTGAATACTGACAGCCAATCAAAATGTAGTCTAATTTAATAGGGTATCTGTGAAAACATTAGTTGTATTTTATTCCTATTTTCCTATTGGTCTTTCCTATTGTTCATCAGTGTGAATGTATAATTGTGTATAATTGTATAATTGTTATGGTCTCAGTTGTCTTGTGGTTGGGTGGAACAGCAGTGAGTGTCATTAAGTATTTCTGTGAAGAGAACAGACCCGCTAAGGACCCTTTTGTGTGTGTGTGTGTGTGTGTGTGTGTGTGTGTGTGTGTGTGTGTGTGTGTGTGTGTGTGTGTATGCAGTATGTACAGTATATGTGCCATGTTTGCTTTTCTGTGTGTGTAAATGTCTGTACACTTGTCTGTGTATGCTTCTGTATGCGTGCATGTGTGTGTGTGTGTGTGTGTGTGTGTGTGTGTGTGTGTGTGTGGGAGGCCCTTCAGCTGTCATGACGTAGTTGGCCCTTTTGTGTGCATCACTTCAGCCTTGTTGCTGCCAGCCTCAGATTGTGAAGAGTGTGCTATTTTTACTACTGGACAAAAATTATGACCAGCGTGTTTGTGTGTGCCTGTATGCGTGTCTATGTACTGTATATATGTGTAGTATGTGTTCTTTTTAAAACTGTTAAAGGCTGTGTGTGTGTGTGTGTGTGTGTGTGTGTGTGTGTGTGTGTGTGTGTGTGGCGGAGCTAGACTCTATTGCCTTGCCCTTGTTTACCAATTACTTTTAAATGACACTCTCAATTAGTGTTATCCAGAGAGACAGTCTTGACAAGAACATGCTGATGATTCGAGTCTTTATTCTCCGTGAAGCAAAGTTACATCAACCAGACGATAGTCTGACCACAAGTCTGACCACCCTTGGGTAAGACGGCTACAACCAATCAGAGAAACTAACAAGCCAGTTCAAACAACGCTAAGCCCGCCCAATGTCTCCCAGATCATTGTGATTGGCTAAACACCATGATGTCTGAGTACAACTTATGGCTGATAGCTAGACATACTGTAATAATACAGTATATTTTATAAATGTTGATTTGATTTTTTAGACATTAGATTTTTGTCAACAATAACTGACATTTTTTTGTTGAAAAGCTGCATATTATTATAAAATCATTACTTTGACGCTCTGTCCACTGTACAGTATAACGATGAGTGACCAGATGTTTTGAAGCAGTTCTATATTTAAATGATATTGATCAAAAATAACCAAAACCTAAAGAATAGTTTCAGCCGTCGTGTGAAAGTACCGCTCCCTCTTTTAGAAACACACACACACACACACACACACACAAATGTATTTCTGTGCACCAAGGTGATTTACGTAGTCTAGTGACTGAGTCCCTAAGAGTGAATGTCATTTCTGTAAGTGGGGGAGGCAGTGGAAGCTTTCTTTTGAGCTGGAAGATTCTGTGTGCCAAAGTGGTAGAAGAAATGGGCTCCTATTCATCTATCTGAGGTCGGCCAAGTAGACTGATGTGGGCTATCTGTGGCTGCACATCCGAAGATAATCTGGAGTGTGTGTGTGTGTGTGTGTGTTTGTGTGTGCTGGATTCTGCAGGAGTGTGCATTTCTTTATGTGTGTGTGTGTGTGTGTTTACGTCTATGTGTGTTTGTGTGTGTATGTGGTTTTAATGCATCCAGGATGCGTACAGAGACACACAGGAGCGGTTTGCTCTTGAAAGGATGTTTTGTCAAGCGTAGGTTTATGAAGGTACACTATGTTTGTCAAAGTCACTCTTCAGGAACTCAGCAATTAAAGTTATACTAGCACCCTGTTATAATGCATTCTACACCCAAGGTGCTCAGTTGAAATCAAAGATTCTAGCTCCAGAAAAATGTTCTATTCTGTGTTTTGATATTGTGGTCTAACGTGTTCTATGCCTTCCTGTGTTCTGGAACACAGACCAAGGTTTGTTGTGTGCATCACATTCTAATGATCAGTTGCTAGATGCCAGATCAGTTTCCTTGACTTTATCCTCCACGTTTAAAAGTGCTGTAGAGAACGACCGACACACTGAGTGCCAAAAGATTTGTTACCTTATCAGGTGAGTGGCCGTCTTCACTGCTGTGTCATACTGTACACACTCACATGAGTGTGTATTCACACTCACACACACACACACACACACACACACACACACACACACACACACACACACACACATACACATACACACATAATACATACTGTACCTGTAACCTACCTATGTATACTACATACAGTATGTAGTATTTACGTATTTGTTAAAACACACATTTATTGAAGTCCATTCTAAAAGATAATTTTTTACAAGGAAAATGTTAAGTGAAATTTTAGGAATTGTTGCCCAGATGGACTCAGACTTACAAATGCATTGACACTCATACGTGACCATGCAAACACACTCACATACATACTGTACACACACACACACACACACACACACACACACACACACACAGATCAGCAAACACACAGATCAGCACACACACACAACCAAAGTATGGAAGGACTTCACTTATGTTCTTCCTAACTCGCAGAA
>JAODXP020000024.1:4127957-4130457 GCA_027497455.2 Sardinella longiceps | reverse complement strand
CTCTCTCTCATGAGGTAAAGGGCCCAAGGAAGAGCTCAGAAGTAGAGCTGAGGTGAGATGGGTTCTTCCTGTCCAATTACACAGTATTTCATTTTTAAGCATCAAGCCGTAGCCCACTCACTCAACCTACTGTAATCAGGGCGCAACTACGGATATCAACAGCACTGAACAGCCTAATCATTTTTTCTGTGCCTTATCAAAACCACAATTAGTAGATTACTGTAATAGGCAGCAGATTATATTTAGGGGTTCCTGTGCAGCCTGCCTGCCCCCTGAATGTGAACTGAATGTGAACTTCAGTGCTAACATTTAACATTGTGGGATGCACTAATGTCACCTTTGTAGTCCTACAAATAGCTGTAGGCCTATGCGGTTGGTATAAATAACTTTATGGTGTTGACCTGTTTTGCCTTAACACTATGCATAGAAGAAGATGGGATGTCGGTTAGTTTTATGTCACATCTAGAGGATGTGCTTCAACAAAATATATCAAGAAAATAGATAATAATAAAATAGATAATATATATTATATCAATAAATATATCAATAATACGTTACTGGTCAGTTACAGTAACATGCATTGACACATCTCCCAACATCCTCCATACCATGGGTTGCATGCTCCTGTAATATATTTGTATTGCATTAAAACACACTGATTTTTAATGGAAAGCTGTTCGTGGGGGTAGATAGATATTGCATCCCAAAATTACTTGCAAGTCGCTTTGGACAAAGGCGTCGCCATAACAACATAAATGTATATAATCAACATAGCCATTAGCCACCTAGATTACTGTAACAGTAGATGCAGTCATACTAGATGATGTTTCATAAGATTATATCTAATGGTTCTAAATGCAGTGGTATTGTATTATGGTAAAAGTAGAATGACATAATTTGCTGCTTACAGTAATTAACACTGCTTAATGTATTAATGGTGTAGACGTAAGGCAAAGCAGTGATGTAATATAGTGTTAAATGCATATTATGATGATGTGTTAATACCGACAGAGACCTTCACCAGCTGTCCCTGACACCACATACACACACACACACACACGCACACACGCGTGCGTATGCACAGGCATGCACACACGCACACACACTCCTACTCCCACGAATGCATACAAACACACATACATTACACACTCGTACACACACACACACACACATACACACGCATGCACACACACACACACGCACACACACACACATGAACACACACATGCACACACACACATGCACGCACATATGAACACACACACACACATACACACACACACACACACACACACAGAGTAGGCTTATGAATCACTTCAGTGTTGAAGGCTGAGCTGTGTACACATAGCAAATGTTCAAAGAGAGGCAGCCACACTCACTAGACTGGTGTGTGTGTGTGTGTGTGTGTGCGCATATGTGAGTGTGTGCACATGCATGTGTGTGTGTGTGTGTGTGTGTGTGTGTGTGTGCTCTCTGCTCACTGCAAAACCAAAATTGCACAATCAGGAACCACCAGAAACAAGATGAAGATTGAACAGCCCCCATATAATTATTATAAGAGAACTGATATACAGTGATAGTGACAGCTGACAGCTTTATAAGACAGTGGCATTGTACAAACCTATGACCTGTGAAGTTACAGTATGATGTCTCAAGATTCGGAAGCTAGGTGACGGTGAGGATTTAGCCAGACACAGACACCAGTAGGCTTTGTGCTGTTCTTGTTGTTTAGTAAAAATATTTAGTCCTCACGCACATCCAAAAAAGTTTTGTTGGGTGCAATATCAAAGGAAAGTATCACTGTAAAAAACAAAGCAATATGCACACCGGAGCTCCCATTTTTACCGTTTTAATTCGTGTAACGTTTCGGACTAAACAGTCCTTCCTCAGACTTGTTGTTTAGCACATGTGGAGTGTATATTCTGCTGTCCTTGCCGTTATGGTTGCTAAAATGTTTTCCTGTGGTTGTTTCTGTGTTGCAGAGAGGGACTGGTGAGCCGTGAGGAGATCAATGCCTACTTCATGCGAGCCAGCGTCATCTGCTCCAAACTAGGCCTGGGCTTCGTGCACAACTTTCAGGAGACAACATACATGAAGCCCACCTTCTGCGACAACTGCTCCGGATTCGTACGTCTCTCTCTCTGTGTCTCTCTCTGCTCAGAGTGTTTCACTGGAATGTGATATAGGCAGAAGTTTTTTGTTTATTTGTACAGGAGGGAAAGGATGTGTGTGTGTGTGTGTGTGTGTGTGTGTGTGTGTGTGTGTGTGTGTGTGTGTGTGTGTGTGTGCATACTGTGTTACTGTGCATGTGTGTGTGTGTGTGTGTGTGTGTGTGTGTGTGTGTGTGTGTGTGTGTGTGTGTGTGTGTTCATTTCATTATGGAATAGGATTGGTCATTTATCATATCTTGTTTTCTCTCTCTAGCTGTGGGGCGTCATAAAGCAAGGCTATCGATGCAGAGGTGATTACTACTCTTCTTTTGCGTGTTTCTGTGTGTTAG
>JAODXP020000024.1:4072957-4120457 GCA_027497455.2 Sardinella longiceps | reverse complement strand
GAGCAACTGGAGCGGGTAAGAACAGTAAATACTCAAGCACTCTTTGGCCAAAGATCATGGAATACTGACTCATTTCAACCCTCGCTGCTTTCACTCTCAGCTGCAGGTGATTTCTTTTAAAAGTGCAGAGGTGGCCTAACTAATTAAGTCCCGGGGGCCAATTTCATCCCGCCATTATGTCTGTGATTACTGTAATACATTACTACATCTAATATCACTGTAATATTAGCTATGGTTCATTTGTAACTGGTTGGAAATTTGTGATCTCACTAACTCAATGGCCCTCTGCAAATCAGATTTTTCAGCATATGGCCTGCAAGCAAAAAAGTTTGGCAACCCCTGCTGCAATAGTGCCTTGTTTCTCTCGTTAAAGGAGAAATTACACTAATTGAATGGGGCATCGGAAAATGAAACTCAAAGTGAGTTTTCGTGCCCCTTTCAGTTAGGCCGGTATTCTCACAGTTGCCTAAGTCCAAAAAAGTGCTTAGCTCCATGCATTTCAGCATTTTTGTCTGAAGTCTGAAGCATTTTACGCCACGTGGTGGCTCTGGTATTGGCTCTGAGCAATGTACAGACACTATGATAGACATTCGTAGCGCCCAATAAATGGCTCTGGACAATCGTAAACGATGCTTCCGCTACGAGAGATGCTATAGATAGGTCTCCAGACTAAATATCACTCGTGATTTTTAGTTTGGCATTTGCTAGGCTAATGCAAATGGACTGTTCTCTTTTACTGTAATATTTCTGTACCACATGTGGCTGCTGCACAGCGGCGGGCAAGACGTCTCAAAATCAAAATGATTCCAAAGAACTGTTCATAGTGCCTTTTAAAGGAGAACTTTGCAAAGTTTTCTTTTAACCTTACAGTTGAAGTCATGGTAAACACAGTTTTAAATGTAATCCTATGTGTGTGTGTGTGTGTGTGTGTGTGTGTGTGTGTTCGTGTGTGTGTTTCCTAGGAGAATGAGTCTCTGAAGAAAAGTAATGTGTCTCTCAGTCGCAAGCTCAAAGAGGCGGAGTCAGAGGTGAACTTTCTGAAGACCCTCCTCAGGAGACGAGCTCTTCATCCCGTGGACGAAGATTCCTCCTCATCCTCTTAATTATACTTCAACGTGCATGTGTGTGTGTGTGTGTGTGTGTGTGTGTGTGTGTGTGTGTGCAGTAAAGATGTGCTTTTTATTCTGTGTTTGTGTATGTAGAGATGTGCTCTTCATCCCATGGACGAAGATTCCTCCTCATCCTCCTGACTATACTTAAACGTGCACATGGGTGTGTGAGTGTAGGAATGTGTGTGTGTGTGTGTGTGTGTGTGTGTGTGTGTGTCTGTGTGTGTGTGTATATATACAGTAAATGTGTGCTCCTTAATCTATGTGAGTGTATCCAGAGACTTGCTCTTTATCCTGTGGGCGAAGACTTGTCCTCGTACACCTAATCATATTGTTCTAACTGCTATAACCTGTGTAACGACCATTTTGTTTCTGAGTGTGAAGAGGAAGACCCCTCATCCCCTGCTCAGATCTAGTGTGTGTGTGTGTGTGTGTGTGTGTGTGTGTGTGTGTGTGTGTGTGTGTGTGTGTGTGTAGATGAGTCACAGTACTGTTCCACCAAACTAACCACCCACTGAACTCTGGGTATCACTGTGCCGGGAGTGGAGGTGGGCGATTTCTTGGCTCACGCCCCGTCCAAAACAGGGGTGCATTTCCCAAAATTATAGTTGCTAACCAGCTATAGTTAACCAGCTAGCAACATAGTGGGTTGGCAATGGGAAATTTCAACGCAAAAAGTTGCTAACTTAGTTGCTAATTTACAGTAGCTACCACCACAGCTCTGTTCACACTCAGTTTGTCACCTCCACACCATGAATCTGTTCCCATATTGTGAAAAGAATTTGAAAATTGATTGTGTTGTCTACATGATGTCATTTGGTGACTGTAAGCTCCTACAATTAGCTGAGGTTGTCAGTCACTCTTCAACTATTGATTGAAGAAAAAAAAAATTCACCTGAAATACTAAAGAAATTTGAACACATCGCAATTTTGTTTCTGGGGAACAATGGTCAAATCACATCCTTCATAAAAAAAAAAAATGTATTTGACTGACTGGAGTGGAGAGAGAGAGAGAGAGAGAGACAGAGAGAGAGAGAGAGATCACCAAACTGATTTACATGTAACCTCATGGCTGCCTCATTCCAGTGTGTGTCTATACTCACCATTCTGTGTCTGTCTGTGGTTATATACTGCCACCTGCAGGGAGAATTAGGTATTTCCACAATAATGTAAATGCATCCATTCACCTGTGTCTTGCAGAGCATATGTTCTTATAGTTGATATTATTATACAATGCTTTGTTTTGTTGCCAGTATTTATTCTTCTAAAAACACTACAATTATTGATTTTGTTTGTCATTTACTGTATTGTGCCAGTTTGTACTTTGTTCAAGTGTCCTTGGTCATTTGGAAATCCCAGTCTCACTCTCTTTAGAGAGCTTGAATACTGTATATAAAAGCTGAAGTAGGTGTCTGCATGCTTCAGTCTGGTCTGCTCTCAGCAAACTGCATTCACTCAAACTGACTGACTGACTTTGACTTTGACTTTGTTGATTGCCATTGTTGCTCATTGTTGAAGGAGAAAATTCCAGAGTCAATCAGCCTATATCCCTGCTTTTGGAGACTGCTGGTAGGCATACTGTAAAAATGGCAGCATTTGAGGTTAAATTTGTGGACAGGCAGCTAATGCTAGCCTGGTCATAACCAGCCCCCAGGTCTACACTCCTCTTCATACAAGGGTCTGGGATTCTGGCCCCAAGCCAATCAGCGAACTGAAAGAATGCAGTGCAAGAATACGATAGGCTATCAGTCAAGGGCTGATCCAATCGTTTTGAATTTAAACATCTCCGGCAAGCAATCGTTTCTCAATAGCCGAGATCCCAGACCCTCGTACGAAGGGGCTAGTTATGACCAGGCTAAGCAGATGTGGGCATACGAAAACGAAGCTTTGTTGACCTCATCAGTTTGCATTGGTTGCTGTTACACTACATGGCCTACATTGCACTAAATTCGGTCTTTCTTATACCTACTGGCAGATTTCGAGAACAGGAAGCAACAGGGCTATGGGTTGATTCACTCTGAATAATCCCTTTAAATTGATGTAATAATCTGCTGTGACATAGTTGAGTGGTGTAGCAATACAACCCTGCAAAGGGATGTGTTAAATGTTAATTTATAGTTTGTATCTTTGATCATGATGGGAATCTGATACTCTCTTCCTGTAAGATCTCTATATGTGTATTTTATTGTATATGTGCCAATTAAAAGCATCATACAGTTTATCGGGCCTGAAGCACATCAAATTTTCAGATTCTGCTATCTGTAAGGTTTCCAAAAAATAAAAAATGTTTTCATTACCCTCCTTAACCCGTAAACATGGTACAGTATGTACACGTGGCTTTTGGATGCATTATTGGAGTGTAACCTTTGGATGTACTCATGTTGCCACTCCTCCAGCACAAATCATCCTCACACCACCTCCTGCATCAGAAGATATAACACAGTCTAAGAGTATCTGGTTTCATTTTATCAGTTCCTTAGGAAATTCCTTAGTTACTTTCGTACTTTCTCATTTTCAGTATCCATTAACATGTTGGTAGAAGTGACACATTGTGGTAGCCTTTTGAACACGTTCTTTTTATATTTTATATTTAAACTATATACCGTAGATGCTTTTATCCAAAGTGACTTACGAAGCAGAATTAACTATCGAAAGTCCTCTGCAATGTAATTAGCAGCATCAGTGCACACTGCATTTTGAAAAACACAGGAAACCAAATCTACAGTATTAACTCGTAGCATGTTTCATTTTTAATGCCTTTATTTCAGTGCTTGTCTGAGGCTTGCTTCATCAAGCCTTGTGATCGCTTTCAGAAAGTCTGATTTCCTGTAAATAAAACCCCCTCAGGTGCCGTGAGCAAGAAATGCCCAAATGTGGCAAGAACTTATATTTGGACTGGTACAAATTTCACTTTCACTTTTAGGCATCCTGCTGAAAAGGCACTCCACTGACACTGACTCTCCTGAGGTGAAGACTATCCTTAGGTAGGTGAAAATGATTTTCACAGGTTTTCACAGAATATTATTTTCCTTTTTTATTATATTTTTGCTGTACTTAAATACTTTGGTATAGTTTGGTATTGAAGTACTTACTCAAGGTGCGGTAGGGTAAAGGCAAATGCTGCACAATATGTGACTGAATATGTGATTTTAGTTTAAATGCATTGTACAATGTGTCTCTTGCTGTGTATCCAATGCAAGTTAAGGGTGGCAAGTTAACTAAGTAGAGTAGCCAAGTGTGTGTAGCACACATTAAAAAAGTTTTATTTTTCTTATTTTTCTTTTTTTTTTCTAGACAATTTGTGAATAAAACCAAAACCAATCAGTGCTGGTCTATTGCAACCATGTAATGCCCGTATGGTGAGGAGATAATGCTTAGGCCTATAAAAGAAAGCCATGTCAAGTCATCTGAACAAAAGTGAAATGGAAAGTCTGGCAAGTAAACCAAGATAATTCAAACAGTGTTACTTCCAGTTTCACTATGACAGGGTGCCAACTGCCATCTACTCTCACAGTTGTCTTTACATGAACATGAACAAGCTTTTAGAAGCACTGACAGTTAGTTCTAGCGTGGCTCTGCCCATACTTCCTTACCTCACTCACGTCAGATCAAGCGCTACGTAACTTTCGTAAGGCCTCCGCGCAACGATCTGATGTTGATGCCATTGGGAGGGATTTCAAGCCCAATATTTCCTAACCGGACCAATCAGGACTGCTGGCTGCTGTAGAGGGTGTGACGTAGCGAAGAAGCAACTGTTTTGAATTCAACCAATCCAACAAACGTAACCAGCGTCATCGGTTGGTTTCGATGTGGTTGGCTGAAGTGTACGTCACTTAAATTGATGGACAAGCCGTTTGTCCAGTTAGATTCAAGGATTTCTGGCTCCTGAAATAAATCGTCTATCGCGGGGGATCAGATGTTCGCGCGTAGCGCTACATCTGACGTGAGTGAGGTAACATACTTCCTATCGCCGCATGAAATTTCACGATCCAGTCAGTAGGCTTTGGCCAAGAAGGCAATTTCCTCAACCCTCGAGCCCAGAAAAATCAGGACCTAGGCTGAAGGAGGCGAGCTTACAATGACACTGTCCAGCTCTGTTCCACTGATAGAAGTTTGCTTGCATTTGATAGGTTTAAAATAATCCTGCCCAAAATTCCGGCCAATGGTATCTTTGCCAGACCACAGTTTATTTCTGAAAATGGTCGCGCAAGCCAGACTAAGTTAGTTCCCCATAATGGCTGGGGAAAAAAAAAAAAACGTTACAAAAACCATCTCCTATAAATAGTTACTAAAAAACCATATTAGCATATTACTGTGTACTGTGCAGGCATTATCTTGACATATCTCAAGATAGAGTGATGCGGCATGACTGTGCAGGAAGATATTCCACAGAATGTTATCCCGAATGTTACACAGCTACCTAAAGATATCCGTAACATGGCAATGAAGCATTGTTTATAGCTGCTGTCATGGTAATTATAATGATTAATATGGATAATATGATTAATATGGATAATAGCTTCCACATAGTCTGTAGATCAAACTCAGAGAAATTACCAGAACATTTTCAAGAATAGTAGTGAGAGTTCCAACTATTTATGCCCAGAAAAAACATGAAAACATGAAAAGCTAATGTGCATTTAGCCTAGGCTACTTTTTGTCATTGAACACTCATGTAGACTACCAGTTACCTCACTCACGTCAGATCATGCGCTACGTAACTTTCGTAAGGCACTTCCGCGCAACGATCTGATGTTGAAGCCCATCAGAGAGATTTCAAGCCATTATTCTCTAACCGGACCAATCAGGACCGCTGGGTGCTGTAGAGGGTGTGACATAGCGAAGAAGCAACTGTTTTGAATCCAACCAATCCAGTTCCAAATGACGCTTTTGCACACCTCAGTAGTTTGGCAGGTGCGTAGGATATTATCCCAGTGGGGTTATCATTCAAGAGTTAAAAAATCCCGCACACTGTCCATTCCACCAAACAAACTTTAATACAACGTTTCGGTCATCCGACCTTCTTCAGGTAAAGTTACAAAGACAATTCTAACACAAACTTTTAAAAAAGTTAGGTTGACTAGCTTGGACCAATCAGGTCCTGTTGCGCAGGTCACGTCACTTCATTCATGAAGATTGCCACTTCGCCTATCCATTGCGCGACCTGTTGAAGAAGTCAATCATGAGGAGGCACTTGTCTCCTCAATCAGGAAGCCACATACAGGTTGTATTCAGTGTTCACCATCACCAAAAAAAGGGCAAATAAAATAAAAAAGAATACAAAAACTCATGCAAAATAAAGACATTTTTTTAACAAAAGCGTGGAGCATGGTGTCTTGTAGATCCCATGGGGGTATTTTACAAAAGGGGCAGAAATATTAGAGCATCACGTTTAAGTTAAAGTCATCATTTAATCCCTTTGGTGCCAATGTCTGTAGGGTATATATCCAAAAAACCTCACGCCGCTTTAGGAGCAGGTCGTGGTTTCCCCCTCTCCTTGGTAGCTTCACCTGTTCAATCCCATAAAAGCGCAATGTTGAGATATCATGTTTAAAATCATTAAAATGAATCGCAACAGGGTAATCCCTATCATTACGGCGAATTGTGCTTTTATGTTCGCTTATGCGTTGTTTTAGCTGGCGTGTGGTCTTTCCCACGTATACAAGGCCACATGGGCATGTTATGATGTACACTATGTGTGTGGAAGTACAGTTTATCACGCTTTTAATCGGGAACGATCTATTGTTGTGGGGATGGCGGAAAGAGTGTACTTTTTGGGTATTGTTACATTGCGCGCATCCACCACAACGATAGTTGCCAGTAGGTATGGGGGTTAGTAGTCTTTGTGATGATCTTCTAGGCCTATAGCTATTGAAATCGGCATGAACCAGTAAATCTCTCAGATTTTTCTCCCGTTTATATACGAACAGTGGCATGTCACGCATTATCTCTGAGAGTTCGGGGTCGGATTTCAGTAAGTGCCAGTGTTTTTGGAAAATCGGTCGAATGATGTGTGAATGAGGGGAGTATGATGTGATGCACGTTACAGAAAACTTTTTTTCTTTTTTCTTGCTCTTTTTTAAGAGGTCTGTGCGTTGTTTTCCGAGCGCTGCTTCAAATGCGTTATTAATCCACGCATCTGGATAACCTCGCTGTCGGAACCTCCCCTTCATGTCTTCTGCCTTTTCAACAAAATCCTCCGTCGTCTGGCATATCCGTCTAAGTCTGTAAAATTGGCTTTTGGGGAGTCCCCTTTTTAAAGGTATAGGATGGAAACTATTTGCCATGAGAAGGGTGTTTTTGTCAGTATCTTTCCTGTAGAGTGTGGTGGATAGTTTACCCTCTGTTTTGAAAACCCACATGTCCAGGAAGTGCACCCTATCATGGCTATATTCCATAGTGAATTGTAGGTTACTGTCAAAGCTGTTCAGTAACTGGATAAAATCATGCAATTCATCAACTGACCCTTGGTACAAGGCCCATATATCATCAATAAATCTGTACCACTTAATGATCTTAGACAGATGAGTATTTTTTTCTGCATTCATGACAAAGTTCATTTCAAAAAACCCAACAAAGAGATTGGCATAGTTAGGCGCACAAATTGAGCCCATACTTGTCCCAGACACCTGTAAATAAAAGTCCCCATGAAACATGAAATAATTCTTTTTCATCACTAAAGCAGTGAGGTCCCACAGTAATTCACTAGGTGGGGTGGCGGCATCATCTCTCTCTGATAAGTAAAATTTCAGAGCCTCCAGCCCCCCTCATGAGGTATATTTGTATACAAACTCGCAATGTCCAAAGTTACCAACAACATGTCATCTGATATCCCATTGATGTTAGATATTTTGTTGATAAAGTCTGTAGAGTCCTTTATATATGCCGGTAAGGTATGTACATAGGGTTTTATGTGGAAATCAACAAACTCAGACAGTGGTGCTAGAAGGGAGTCATTCTGGGCCACTATCGGGCGGCCTGGTGGAGCCGTCAAGGACTTGTGCACTTTGGGGAGTGTGTAGAAGACAGGGCGCACGGGATGTTGGCAGTTTAGAAAATCATATTGCGCCTTCGATATCCAATTCTTATCTTTTGCTGCGTCTAGGTAGGCTCGAACCTCTTTTTGAAAGGTACCGGTCGGATCGGATTTCAGTCTTTTGTAGAACTTCTTATTGGACAATTGTGTCAAAATTTCCATCTCATATTTATTAGTGTCCTGAATCACAATCCCCCCGCCTTTATCGGCTGGTTTCACCATTATATCTTTGTCATTCATCAATTCAGTCAAAGCTGTTCTCTCATTTTCAGTTAAATTGTCTTGAATGTTATAGGGGCGATTTGCTTTAGTCAGCACCTCCTGCTCCACTATTCTACAAAAAGTGTTTATGGACGCATTTAAGGTGCTTGGGCTGAACGTGCTCTTAGGTTTGAAAGAGCTGGTCGAACGTGATGTGTTTCCACTGTCCACATTTTTAGAGAAAAAATGTTTCAATTTTATTTGTCTAAAGCATTTAAAAAGATCAACTTTCAGTCCAAAAATATTCACCCCACTCGTTGGAACAAAGGATAAGCCTTTTGCTAATAGGGATGTTTGATCAGTGGAAAGTTCTTTTGAGGATATGTTTATTACCGTTTCGTTTTGCGTTGAGTCCAGGCTTGGGCCGGCCTTCGCTGTGCGCTTTCCCCTCCTGCATCTCTTGGGCCTCGGGGCTTGGGTCCTCTCTGGAACGGTCTGTGTCTCCCTAAAAAAGGAGCATCCATTGGGCCACTGGAGTCACTGTCGAGCGTGAAGTCACTCTCCAGAGGTGAACTCCCTCTCCCTGGGCGTTGTTGGTACGCTCTCTCTGTTGGCCGTGGGGGTCTTGTCTCCTGTGCCCTCCTGCGTAACGGTCCACTCGTAGATTGGATAGGTGGTGCTGGCTCCTTCACCTCCCAGTTGTAGACTTCGTTCTTTTGGTAGTCTTCTGTATCTCGTTTGTACTTCTTCAGTTTGATGACTTGTAGCTCTTCTTTGTATTTTGCGATGGAGTCTTTCATAGCGTACTCAATCCTTGAGAATTCTGTTCCCATATTTTCCTTCATCTTTTCTTCCAGCGTTTCAATTTCAGTCCTGATCTCCTTTGCCTCGGTTGTTGTTTGCTGAATTATCAGAAGCATCAGGTCCATGGAACACTTGTTAAGGATTTCTCCCCATGTCTTCTTAAAGGTTTCATCAGATTTACCTATTGTCGGTGCTTTCTGGATACGCAAACCCCTCGGGATCTTCTTATTTCTCCAGTATTCACTGAGAGTTACGCTGTGCATCTGGAGTCGTATCTCCTTAAGATGTCATCAACAAGCTACAAGTCATCAAACTGAAGAAGTAACTGGCGAAAGCTGTGATGACTATTCTGTCCAATCGTACCTTTTTTCGGTCAAGGAATTCACGTTGTCTAAATAGGAGATGAAACACAAGGTGTAGTGGGGGCACTGTGGCTCATGGCTCAGTGGGCTAGAGCGTCAGACCACCAATCCGGGGACCCGTTGGGGATCTAAAAAAACCCCAAGGTGTGGTCTGGTGCAAAGCGCTACAGTTGCTATTATACAGATGCAGAAAAAAGGTCCCTTACTGACCGAAACAAACCTGGTTATTCGTCAGTCACGCATTCCTGACTGTTCTATGGGCACACAGCGCAATAGGAAATGCAGTGCTCGTTCTAGCATAACAACAAAGGCCACAACAATAGATGTATTCCTTTTTGCTGGGTATCTGTACTTTTACTCAAGAGGGACTTTTGGGTACTTTATACAACACACTGCCCTACATTCATCTGCAAAGGTTTGTGTCTGTATAAAACTGGCAGCAGGGTTACCAGTATGTAACTGTTTTTAACGGCAAATATTTTACAATGTATGCAAACGGACAGGTGCGCTGCTGGGCTCTGTAGATGCACAGGTGGTATAAACCCTTTTGGCTCAATAAAAGACCAAACCAAACCAAAATATGTGTGCTAACATACAGTACCACTTCCTCTTTTAACTTCTGACATAGCCTGCTTATCACCAGCTTGTAAACAAACAGCAATTTTCATTGGGATAATTATTGATGCTTGAGGTGAGGTTCCATTACTGACTGCAATAAGGCATTCAGCCTAATTTGGCCAATATTCAACCAAGGTTTGAAGTATTTGGCTGGAGGTCATGTTGCAAACAGGGGTGTCAAACGCATTTTTGTCAAGGGCCACATAAGCAATAGGATTTTCCTCAAAGGCTCGACCTGACAAATTTACATGTTCAATCACAAATGTATGGAAAAAATGCATATTTCCTCATGTTTCTGACCATCATTAACATAGTCCTAATGCACCACCACTTCATTTTGTATCCCTTTCCTGTTATTAAGCAGGTCTAATATGCACCTCAAAGGGAGTTACCAGGATTGTGTTGCAGAAAGTGCAACGGGATGTACATCATTCTCAGCATCACAGCATTAATTCTTACAATACAAGCAATAAATGGCAATAAATGTTATACTACTTGCAGTGTTGAAAGTGTATCAACCTTTTGTACTACAGTAGTGTGATTTGTTAAGTGCACAGCACAGGAGAGGAAACTTCAAAGGGAAGTAAGGCGGGCCCAGAAGATCACAGGGGTGGAGCTATGTCTTTACAGGACCTGTAGAAGAGGTTCCTCATGGGTTTTCAACAGGTGGTCCGTGGCCCACTGGTGGTCCGTGACGACCCTGCAGGTGGTCCGTGACAAGGGTTCCAGTTTCAATTTAGTGTATTTGAAATTGATTTGTCAATACCTGATTTGAAAAATAAGAAAAGCTTTTAGCGCAGGAATCATTTTACAGCTGTACTTTCAGGTGTTTTGTAAAATGTCCATCACTTCAACTCTGCATAGTTGGATAAATGTGGTGGTCGCTGGCTAAAATGTCTTTTTGTATAATTTGTTTCAATCTCTTTGTTTATAACAACCCCGCGCCGCCCCCCAACCGTGGGCCGCCCATGACTTCTTAGTCAGAATTGTGGTCTCTGGGACTGAACCAGTTGAAAACCCCTGCCTTAGAGGATTAGTACATTTGATAATTTTCCACCTCGCCTTTAATTGAGTTTTAACCATTTTGATTAACAGTGACTAAGAATTCTGATGTTTTTCCTAAATTGTTCTAGTTGCTGAGGGTGCTAAGACTAATGGAAAATGTAAAACACTACAAAATCAACACATTCATAAATTGCAATATGACTCGCAAAACGAAACGCCCTCAGAAACAGAGAATTGCAGAGCACAAGGGCACCATACGAAATGGAAACCTGCACTGCCTGTCAGATACAGAAACTACAACATAGGCCTAGCCCATTGCTGAATATAATAATTAATTGCAGTGAGCAGGTGCACATACTGTATGAGCAATCCCAGACAACACCTGCTTTTTATTACCTCTGCCAAGGTGGTTATGTTTTCGGTCGCGTTGGTTTGTCTGTCTATCTGTTTGTCAGCAGGATAACTCGAAAAGTACAGCATGGATTTGGATAAAATATTTGGACAATGTGTATATTGGGACAAGCAAGAACTGATTCAATTTTGGTGGCGAACGGTGACCCAGAATATGATCCGAAATTTATATTGTGTCTGTGACCACATTGTCTTGGCGGAGGTCTGTGATCCGAGTTCCGGTCGTTTTAATTGAAAACGTTGGCCGTTAACTGCTGAGCTAGCTGCCAAGGGCTTGTTTAGAATGACCACTCAAGTAGCAATAGCAACACGTCATAGTACCAGTTCAGCACACTTGGTACCTCGGCAAAGGTGGTACCAGTACCATGGTACCAGTATCAGATTTTACCAGTGGAAAAGCAAAATAAGTGAACCGAACTGAACCAAACCATGCTGGTACAATGCAATCGAAAAGGGCTTTAGTGACTGCAATATGGCATTCAGCCTAACTTGCTAACTCGGTTAACATTCAACCAAGGGATAAAAACTATATATTAAAGAAAAACTTAATTATTTGGCTGGGTGTCATGATGCAAAACTGTAAACTGACTCTGAACTATTGCTTTAAGGACTGGATTGAGAATGCCCATAGCTAGCCATTCTAAAACAGGCAGGGGAGATTCTTTAATGAGCCAAACAGCTGTGACTGGACCAATCATCCACATTGCTGTGTCAACCATTGTATTTCTACCACACACACACACAGCAGAAAAGGTGCTCAATATCCAATACTTTTAAGTAAATACTGTAGATTCGAGACACAAGGAACAGTATGACAAAAACAAAATAGCATAGCCAGCTTTGACCAACAGTTTCAAATTCAGGCTTGCTAGTGACTTAGGCCATGAGCCCGGACCCAAAAATTGACCTCTCGCAATCGAACGGGTGGGCAATTTCTAATCTGTTTTTTTGACTTCTTGGACATCTCAAGTAAACAGTTTGGCATGATAACCATTGCAAACAGGTAGCTTTTTGGTAGTTATCATGCGTTGAAATGGTGGACCAGTTAAATGGAAATGTGAAAATTCGGTTTTGTGGTTCTTTCTTATTATGCAGTTTGTTGACCACACAGGGTGCTTAAATTACCTCAGGGATGCTTTCCCTTCAACCAAGACCCTACAGGGGTTGTTAGACTACACTAATAGGCCTAATAGAATCACCTCAGCAATATGTGAATGACAAAATGTGAAAAAAATTATAACATATGAAATCCGCTTTTTTTTTTTTTTTTTAATTATTCTTTAAACTTTTCCTGCAACATCAAAACAACACCAAAAAACATCATGAACAAATACATAATAACATGTGATAACTATATACATTAACATGGCATGATAACCATTGCAAACAGGTAGTGAAAGTTAGTGAAAGATCATGTGTTGAAATGGTGGACCAGTAAAATGGAAATGTGAAAACTCGGTATTGTGGTTCTTATTATGCAGTTTGTTGACCACACAGTGCTTAAATTAACTCAGGGATGCTTCCCCTTCAATTAAGATCCTACAAGGGTTGTCAGACCACACTAATAGACCTAATAGAATCACCTAAGCAATATGTGATTGACAAAATGTGACAAATCGTTTTTGTTTTTTGTTTTTTCTGCAACAGCAAGAACAACATGAACAAACACCATGAACAAATAAACATTAACAACATTAAAAGGAACTACAGAGCCAACACCATGAGATAGCATAAGTTCTTCAAATTGTGTCCTTACAGTTGCCATTGGCACTACATCACAGCGAGGGAGAAGTTCTGTCCTGATATACAAAAACATTTTACATTTATATTTATGCATTTAGCAGACGTTTTATCCAAAGCGACTTATGGATAACAATCAAACTGCAACACAATACAAGTAAGTGCCCACTAGGAGTGCCATTTGCTAATAGGAGAGCAAGTGCAAGAGTTTAGAAGTGCTTGGTCAGTGTATTCCAAGTAATTTAAGGAACTAGGACAAGAGATACTCTTGAAAGAGCTGGGTCTTCAAAAGTCTCTTGAAAGTAGAAAGAGTGCCTGTTGTTCTGGTAGTCTTGGGAAGATTATTCTACCAGTTTGGAACGATGCATGAGAAGAGCCTAGATTGACCTGTGCAGGGTGTTGGTTGTTCTAAGCAGCGATCCTTGGTTGAGCGGAGCGATTGGAGATTAGCATATGGTTTGATGATGGCTTTCAGGTAGACTGGAGCAGTTCCATCCAGTACTCTGTAAGCCAAGATTAGTGACTTGAATTTGATGCGAGCAGCCAGGGACAGCCAGTGGAGCTCCCTGAACAGTGGAGAGACATGTGCTCTCTTTGGCTGGTTGAAGACCAGGCGTGCAGCAGCCTTCTGGATCATCAGTAGTGGTTTTACCGCACAGGCTGGTAGACCTGTTAGAAGAGTGTTGCAATAGTCGAGGCGAGAGATAACCAGCGTCTGAACCAGGACCTGTGTTGCATGTTGAGTAAGGTACGGCCTGAGCTTCTAATGTTGAATAGAGAGAAACGGCACGACCTAGCAACAGCCGCAACATGATCCGTGAAGGTCAGCTGGTCATCCATTATTACGCCTAGGTTTCTTGCAGCCTTGGTAGAGCAACAGATAGGGAGTCTATCTTAATGCTGATGTGGTGGTGTAGGGTTTGCCTGGCTGGGATGATGAGCAGTTCCGTTTTTGAGAGGTTCAGTTGAAGGTGGTTGTCTTTCATCCATGCAGATATGTCAGAGAGACAGTCAGAGATCCGTGTTGTCACTGTAGAATCGCCAGGAGGAAAAGATAGATAAAGTTGGGTGTCATCTGCATAGCAGTGGTAGGAAAAACCATGCGAGTGGATGACTGGACCCAGTGTTGTTGTGTACAAAGCAAAGAGGAGGGGCCCCAGTACTGAGCCTTGGGGTACTCCTGTGGTAAGGTAGTGCTTTGCTGAGGTTTTGCCAAGCCATGACACATTTAATGATCGTCCAGTGAGGTAGGATCCAAACCAGGAGTGTGCTTTGCCGCCAACGCCCATGCTTCTGAGTTTATCCAGAAGAATTCTATGGTTGACTGTATCAAACGCTGCTGATAGGTCAAGTAGAATGAGAACTGATGATTGTCCTGCTGCTTTGGCTTCTTTAAGAGCTTCTGTTACTGAGAGGAGTGCCGTTTCCGTAGAGTGTCCACTTCTGAAGCCAGATTGTTTGCAATCCAGGAGGTTATGCTGAGTCAGAAAATCCATGACTTGTTTGAAGACCGTTCTTTCAATGGTTTTAGATAGGAAAGGAAGAAGAGAGACAGGTCAATAGTGCTCCACTTGCGTGGGAGAGAGAGATGGTTTTTTGAGCAGTGGTCTTACTTGAGCTTGTTTGAAGGTGGTGGAAAATGTCCCTGAAGTTAGAGAAGCGTTGATAACATGAGTGGTTGCCTCGACAATTGTAGGAGTAATGTCCTGTAGAAGAGTAGTTTGACTTGGGTCCAACTGGCAGGATGTCGGACGACTGCCTGTGAGAAGCTTAGTCACATCACTTTCTGATAGAGAAGCAAATGAAGTAAATGAAGCCGGAGGAAGCCTTTGTGTAGTCATCTGTATGGGTGGGTCCGAGAATCTGCTGCTGATTGCTGCTACTTTGTCAGTGAAGAATTCAGCAAAGGTGTCAGCTGTGAGGTTGGTTGCAGGAGGCGGTGGTGGAGGGTTCAGTAGAGATTTGAACGTGGAGAACAGTTTCTTGGTGTCCGTAGCATTGATGATCTTGTCCTGGTAGAATTCCTTTTTTGCAGAAGTGATGATGGATGAGAAGGATGCTAACAATGTTTGGAATTGTGTTAGATCTGAAGGGTCCTTAGTCTTGCGCCATTTCCTCTCTGAGGCTCTGAGGTTAGTGCGCATCGAACGAAGAGAGTCAGTTAGCCATGCGTGAGACTGAGTGGATCGAGCTGGTCTGGTGGTCAGAGGACACAGGCGATCCAAGCAGGAGCTCATAGTAGTGATATATTTTATTCAGTCAGCAACAAAGCACAATTCCCATGGGGCAAAGGTAACTGGGGAACAACAGCGACTGTGTGAATTTCCCAGTGAATTTCCCAACTACAGCGAATTTCCTAAGGGCAAAGCTAGCTGGGCGATTAGATTGATAGGTTAAAAAAAATCTGTTATCCTTATGGTTTGCTTATTATTATTATTGTTGTGATTTTGTTTATTGCTAGTTTGTTTTCCTCCTGAGTTTGATTTGAATTAATAACAGATAATCCTAATAATTATAAGTAATCAACAAAGCAAAATTCGCTTGGGGCCAAGCTAACTGGGTCACCAGAATGAATAAAAATGATGGGAAATGTATTAGAATTGTTAGTTTTTATAATTTAAGCCAGCAAACAAAGAAAAAATAGCTTGGGATGATGCAAACTGGATGACTACAGCGAATTATCGAACGCCATAGCTAACTGGGCAATCAGATTGAATTTCAGAAGTTATGTCAGTTATCCTCATGTTAATGAGCTATGGCATGGTTCAGTGAAAAACAAATGGAGTGTTATTTTCTTCAAATTTCACAGACAAGCCAGAGTTGTTCTGTGATTAGGTAAATCAAACATACAAAGTCAATATCTGTGGCCTGTATGATTCACAAAAGAGCTGTGGCAATTAATGTTAAATTCGTTTTCCCTCCTTGCTCACTCTGCACCAGTAGTTTGTGTCAATTCCTCTTGGTGCATAACAATTTATATGCAGGGCCTTGTAAAAAACTGTAACAGAGATATTAATCACCAGTAGAAGTACCCTAATTGCTATATGCACAACATCTAAGAATTGCCACTATTTCCGAGTGGAATGAATATGGTTCAAATAAGAAATGCATGATAAATATGATAAAGCTACTGTTCTGCAAAGGTTATCATACCAATTCATAAACTGGACATATATAGCAATAAAAAAATACCAACAAGACTTTGCCCACCCTTTCGATTGCGATCGGTGGTATGGCTCATGGACTAACTACTCTGAAAATGGAAAATGATGTAGCCTACGTGATGCTCTGCATGCATCTGTGACCACAGTTCTGCATACAAACATGCTACGTGACATGTTGCATGCACGTGTGATCAACTAGACAGTCAATCTAAACATTGAAACATTTCAACCCACGCAACTGAAAAACAGCCTCACCATAAACCACAAATATAAATCCTCCCTGTCAACTGTTACTCTACATCTGGGGTTAGCAGGAAAGAAAGTGAAAGTTTGCACTAGCCAGTTGAATGTAGGCATATTTTTCCTACCATGCAAAAGTAATGCAGTTTATGATTTTATTAAAGTTTTCCTTATTTAAATACAGTTACCGGTATTCAAAATAAATTGATTTGCAGTACTACTTTACATACTCCATTTGGTCTACAGACCCTGTGTAGACTAATAATCAGAGATGTATAGTAACGAAGTAGAACTACTTAAGTAGCCTACTTAAATACTAAGTACTTTACTGGAGTATTCTTTTTTTCTCCTACTTCTTTTTTTTTTTTTTTTTTTATTGCAAACAAGAACGACATTACAAACAAAACTGTGACAATGTAGCAACAAAACATGTAACATGTAACAATACAATACACATTCTCAGTAGACACAAGTACAGTACATACAAACAGAGACAGAGAATACAAACAACAACTCAGACGCTGCGCAATATTGCAGATATGGAACGTGTGTGTGTGTGGGGGGGGGTGCGTGTGTAAAAACAAAGTTATGGATGCTGGTTCTGGCAGAGGCGTGTATGTGAGTGTGCGGGGAGGAACGAAAGGACCACCCGGAGGATCCAATCCTCTACTCCAGTACTTTATACAACTCTGCTAATAATTGATTATCCCTACTATCCCTACGAGCTTTAAAGGATTTATCCATGCCGAATCAACATGTCGCCCTGCTGTTTCACGTTGCTAAGCGCTGCCAATACCTGTGTGAATAACTGAATTTCGTGCAACCCAGACCGAGATGGTGAAACGGCTACAGCAAGTGAAGCGGGCATATCAAAACAAAGCCTAATTGATTTAGCTTCATTTGATATGCATGCTTGTGTTAAAGGTGCCCCGCCACACAAAACCGTTTTTACCTGTTGCTTTTGGTATAGAATAGGTCTATATGACCTCGAGTTACACCGTGCATGTGAAAATGTAATACTGTCTTCGCTATCGGCAATAGCCCATTAAAAGAAATAGCGGAGAAATTAGGTCAATTTGAATCCATGGTCTGTGCTACGTAGTATAGACAACGTTACAGCCATTGGCTGACTGAGGAGAATTATCGCCCAATCCATGCTTTCCTGTATTTGACTAAAGCCCGCCCCTTGAAATACTCGCGAAAAAGAAGGAATATCTATGAAATGGTAACAGGCAACTATTTTTAGTTTTAACTGAATATCAAGACGTTAGTGAGTTTAGCTTTGGCTATGAGTTTAGCAAACTGTTAACTCATCTACCTGCTAGTCCATCATTTATTCAGTGTCCTGTATATTTTGAGAAGAACTTGTCAACTTGGCGAATTCAACAGTCTTGGTAAGTGTAACGTTAATCTGACTGGATAGGCAAACAGCCGGCTACTCTTGCAATAAGTATCTGATTATGTTGGCTACTGTGACATCCTGACTATGTAGTAAGCTTACCTTTGCAAAGTGGCCGTTTACAATCTGCAAGCTAGGTTGGTGCAGATATCCTCTTTCTCGGTTTCATGATAATATTCCAAGGTTTTTTTTTCATACCTCGCAATTCGCAATTAAAACTAATGTAAATATTCAGCCCATGTGCTTTACAACGTCGAGCTTCAGCAGCGAATCAGAGCGCAGCCCATTATCACAGTGGAAAAAAAACCGAAAGAACCGCATGAAATTTTCGAAGGCTATTCCTACACTCTGCAAACGATCTAATTACGGTCTCCTTGGGCCGTTCTCAGTCCAAGTGAAGTCGCATACCCTATTTGTAGACCTCAAAGAACAATTTAAATACCCTGTAGTGGTGTGGCATGGCACCTTTAACATTATAGTGTTCTATGCACTGTCATCAGGCAATTGTGGTGTTGAAAGACTTAAAGGTATGGTTTTAGGTTAGAGTGTTACGTTTTGGGTTAGAGTGTTTGGTTTTGGGCTGTGGTTGTGTTAGGGTTAGGTTTTTAAGGTTAGGTTTAGAATATTTTGGTTAGGGGTTAGGGCAGTGGGAACATAGACACGCGCCCTGGCCAAACACCTCATTCAAACAGTTCAAACTGTTTACCTAGAAACCTAAATGACCCTAGCGGCAGAAAAATTGAATTTGCAAAAAGAGTCAATCTAGTCTTGTCAGTCTAGCCAAACCCTTAACTGTTGTTTTGCAAGGTTGAAAATCCCAAAAGTAACTCTTTTCTACTTCTTTTGTGTTGTCTACATCCTCACTGCTTTGGTTGACATTTCGGTCGATAAATGAACCATACAAATAAAATTAGCCTTATTCCACCATGGACTTTGACTTTGTCACTTTGACTACATATAATGTTCTGTTTGGTTTTAAGTTCGCTAGAGCAACTTCACTGACAACTGTGTAGCCCGCCCACACTGCCAATTATGTTACAACTGTTGCTGTATGGGGTTGGCTTGCTAGGTTAGAAAGCATATTGTGGGCGTTAACCAGACTTGCTCTCTGTATCTATCTCTCTCTCTGCCTGACCCTCTCTGTTCAAACTGCAACAATGAAAGTGAGTGTGATGTTCCTCCTGATGATTCTGCTTCTGCAGCAGTCTTTGGCTGCTGAAGAAGTTAAAAAACAGGTCAGTATTCAATTGTTTATTTATTGAAAATTAGCCTACATTTAAAAAAAAGACACTTTGTCTGAACAATGACTTTAATTAGCTAATTAAATTGCTAATTAGCTAATTAATGACTTTTATTAAATATAGAATTACTTTTGTTTGCCACAGTTATTCCCTACACCATTGTTTTATAAAATATCTTGAGTTAAAGATACAAAACAATTCTGAGTATCTTGTATTTTATGTTGGCTAATTGAATGTATTTAAGTAGGCTAAGACAAATAAAAAGTTCATGTCAATAAAAAGAGGGCAGTCTATATTATATTTGTTTTTCTGATTAATGATTGCTATATTGTGATCCAGACCAAATGTGACCCTGCACGTCAAAACCAGTCGCTTGGCACATTTTTTCAAAATTATGTTATTGTATTCACATGAAAGACGAGAAAATAAGTTTTCAAACGACATCAATATCGACAATATTGGCTAACAAATGACGGAGATATGGGCGTTCAAAGTGTTACAATGTTACAAGTCAGAAAAAAAAGAATGCTGAGAAAAACCACGATAAAGTTCATTAGCAATGTGACAAGGGGATTATTAGGCTAGCTTCTGAACCACTTCGTTCTGCTGCCTACTACTACCAGTCTAACTTAAAAGTTAACTGATATCGACTGCTCTAACATGCAGTCATGACAGGAATACATCTAATTGTGGACTTTACATGAAAAATGGATATAACATGGATATAACTTGAACTGTAACACAAGGTAAGAGCCAGTGTTTTGGTATTTTGAGTAGGCTATGCAATGATGCTAACTTTGAGACCCCGTTTACACAAACTCAGATAACCATAGTAAGTAAGTAAGTAAGTAAAATTTATTTATATAGCGCATTTATCGACCGTACGGCCACTCAAAGCGCTTAGACGAAGACAACACAAAAGACGTAGACAAAACATAAAAAAGTCCATCAGTCAGTGTGTGGTAGTGAGGCATCGGCTCGTCTGCGCTCGTGGTTGCAATCAGAGACGGGGAGGGGGTGTAGGCTAGGCTCGATGATCCATCCAGCAAGTCAGCCAACAGCACATCCGAAGAAACGGCAAGGTAGCCTAAACGTAGGCCTACCGACAACGTTCAAGGCATAGTCCAGAGTTGATCTCAGTGATGACAAAGATGAGATGCACTATCGATGTTACTTCTGAGATGTTTCATGCCGTTCGTTGAAGTGAGCTGCGCTCGAAAACAGTTAGCTGACCTGAACTGGTGGCTGTGTTGGAGAGACGTCAGCCCAAGATCTCCTTCAGCTGCACAACCGCCTGTAGCCTTTCCTTCTTGCCCGATGTTTGTCGGCAGGCAGGACCCATGTTCAAGTGACAAAACTTAACAAATACTCGACGAAAACATTACGGAAAAACATGAAAACGTAGAGAATACTTTCATAAAGACAAACGAGGACACAATAGGACGAGACATGACGTAAAATAAATTAAATTATAAAAACATTAAACAAAAACAAGAAGCCAGACGGAGCGGCATACTTGCCAGCGTACCCGTATCCTAGCAACCATAAAGACGCACATGTTTCTCTGCGGTTGCACCTCTCTGTTACACTTACCCGAAGGTGAAGACGGAGAATCCCACAAACTCCGGGCAAGGTGGAGATGTCGGAGAACCCCGTCTTCAGAGATTTGTGTAACTACCCATAACCGGAGCTCTAGCACCAAAGACTGTTGGATCAAACGAGAAGCACCTACGTTCGCGCATAGCAGTTCTATTTTCACAAGGGGCACCACCTAGTTTTGAATGATGTCAGGACTTTTACCAATAAATCGTCTTTTTGGAGTTATCAGGTTTTTTTGGCATGTATCTCTCATATTCTGTAAGTGTTAAACATGATTTCAAGACTAATTATGTTGTAAACTGTTACTGTTGGTATTTCTATCAGATGAAGCTGCCAGGCAGTAAATAGCCTACTAAAATTTCAAGTTGTTAGCGAGCTAACGCTAGCGATCTAGCTAACGTAATGTTTTACATTTATATTTGAGATTTAATTTATTGACAGCCTGCGGGTAACATTACTGAGTTCATTTTAACTGGACAGAGCAAACGTAAACATAGTTTACAGCAACATGTGAGGTTTGAGCAAAGTCCAAAACGACTAGCTTGTAGTTAGCATATAGCTATGTCGTCATGGTAACTGCCAAACAAACCCTCTCTGTCTAAAGCATTGGGTCTAAAGCTAAAAAGCACACTTGGTTCATACAACATTGTTTTGCAGAGACAGATTGAATTGTCATTTGTTGGTTTCATTAATGATCACAGACAATATTATGGCACACATACATTAATATCATTCTATAATTTCTTAAGGGAAAATGTTAATGATGTGACGTAACGTTAATGTGACACTGCTGCTAATGCAGACCGAAACACTTCACGTTTGTGGCCATCTGCCACGATGTTGCTCCCTTGAAAGATCTTTGATAAAACTGTGACGTGGTGGTTAATTGTCACCGCCTTTCTTAGCCGTTTTTGATGTTTGTGTAAATGCGATTGTTTTCTTACTCGGGGGAGGGAAGATAACCGGTTTCTCGAAGACCCGGGGTAGTGTAAACTAAGTATAAGATATGTGTAGATGCAGATGTCAGTAAGGGATTTATGGTTGCCATGTCTCCTGTCTGAGTGATATCCTTGAAGTAGAGCAATCAGCAGACAGTTAATATTTGGCTTGTACCGATTTTAGCAGTACTAAACACTCAACAACTTTTTACTGACAAGCTGAGCCAAAGATAGGCTACTTTATCCCTGTCTCCGACTAGCTATCTTCAAGCTCAGTCAGCAACTCGACGTTAGCTCCATCTAGAGGATTTTTATGGGTCCAAACAGCTTGCAAGTTAAAAATGTTGTTTCGAAATATTGGAAAGGCCCTTGACATTCATATAAATCATTAATATGACATTCATATTAATATTGTTTTCCTTCTAATCTATGACGAATGCTCACCTGCCTTGCTGGTGGTAGTCTACTATAAAGCCTTAGCATTAGAAATCTTTGATATGACAGCTAAGTTAGTACAATGCTAAATGAATACATGCCTCTCAACAAACACGTTTTTAACCCATTTAAGGTTTGAATTTTGGCACAATTGAATTAGAATCTGAAAGTGTAGGCTTTATACTGTCAAATTATGCTAAAATGTGAAATTCGACTTTTTTGGTGCAAGCATTCCATTTTTAGACTTTTCTCAGAAACGAAGCTTGCGCGAAGCGACTGATTTTGACGTGCAAGGTCACAAATGCTTACCTGTCTAATTTACCTTACCTCACTCACGTCAGATGTAGCGCTACGCGCGTACATCTGATATTCAGCGATAGACGAATTATTTCAGGAGCCAGAAATCCTTGAATCTAACTGGGCAAACGGCTTGTCCATCAATTTAATTGACTTACACTGCAGCCAACCACATCGAAACCAACCGATGACGCTCGTTACGTTTGTTGGATTGGTTGGATTCAAAACAGTTGCTTCTTCGCTAAGTCACACCCTCTACAGCAGCCAGCGGCCCTGATTGGTCCGGTTAGAGAATAATGGCTTGAAATCTCTCTGATGGGCTTCAACATCAGATCGTTGCACGGAAGTGCCTTACGAAAGTTACGTAGCGCATGATCTGACGTGAGTGAGGTAATAATTTACCATACTAAAGGGATGAATGTTGAGTGAAGGATTATCAAAAAGTGCATTGATATACAGCAGGGAAATTAAGTACTGAATGGTCTTTGGTATTTTTTGTCCAGGCAGTGCTGCCTTCAAGGCACTACACCCCTCAGTTTAGGGTTAGGATGAGGGTTGAGGGGATTAGGATTAGGAATAGGGTTAACCCTTTAAGCGCCAGAATTAAAGTCAACAATTGCGTCTAAATTTCAAACGCGTGTAGCGCAAAAGCGGTAAGAGATACGCGATTGATGTAAGAGCGATACGTCACGTATTGACCTCGATATGACCTCCGTAATGACGGCCGATGGAGCTCCATACTTCCTTGAGCTTTCTTGGTTCTAATCGCGGGTAAAACTATTATTATTGCCTCCATTTTAATTTTTTTTTCATTCCTGGCAGCTCTAAACAGATCCACCAACTTCACTACAGCCCAAATATTTGATTTGATTTGATTCAAACCTGCTTCGTTGAGATCACTAAAACCACGTGTGTCTCCTTCCCTCTCCTGCCGTCATGCAGGCACACAATCCCCGCGGGCGGGGCTAACACAGAGCTAACATGACAGAGCTCCAGGTTTCATATGCTTTTTCAAACACCTCTCACTCATTATTTTTGAACTGGACACGATGTCAGGATTATATCAAAGTAGGACATGTCTGCTAATTACCAGAGGTGAGTTTATACAAAATGAAATGTTATATTAGGAGTTATGAGACTTTATGAACAGCAACATGAGATCACTAAATCCACGTGTGTCTCCTTCCTTCTCCTGCCGTCATGTGAGCACGCAATTCCAGCGGGCGGGGCTATTGTGCAGTGTACGTCAATTAAATTGATGGACAAGCCGTTTGCCCAGTTAGATTCAAGGATTTCTGGCTCCTGAAATAATTCGTCTATCGCTGAATATCAGATGAACGCGCGTAGCGCTACATCTGACGTGAGTGAGGTAAGACTACCAGCGGAATCACACAGGATTCTAAACACAGGTAAGAAAATAAATATATCCCAACACCAAGCACCAAACTTTAGAGGCTCACCACACTGCTAGTCAGGCAAAGGAAAAGTAACGTTAATGCAGGACCTAATGTTAGCATTAGTTAGGCTACACTGTACAATGTTGTTTTAATCTGCCAGATTATATCAACCCGGATTAAATTTCAATCAGGCCAATTTCACCCTAGGCCACTATTTGAATAGGCCTTCTGCAACTTTTCATATATAATTCTATACAAGGATGAATAAGGATTTAGGAAATTGCACACATTGGTAGTAGTTAGTGAGGTCCTCTTTGTAGAGTTCTTTGGGTGTCTTGAAATTGTTAAGTAAATATAAGTAGGCTAGTATAGTGGTTGTAGTGGTGGTACAGTGCCTTACAGTGGTGGTAGTAGAAGTGAAAAAAAGAAAAAGATTGCACACTGCCTTTAAGCAACTCAACTTTTAATAGAAAAGAGGCAACGTTTCGATCTTGCGATCATCTTCAAGCATCTCAAGTAGTATAGAAAATTAAATTTGTAAATTGATGATAAACATTTGTTTCTATTTTGTCCATCCAGTATGCCTATCCAGATGTATTTCATCATCGTCTGCAGCTTTTCTTTTGCTGTGTGGTACGTATGACAATAAATATTACTGTTAACTTTTTAACTGATTTTAACAGCAGCCAATGCTAACTGATGAGGGGCTAAGAAAGTTTCCTGTTCCTGTGTCCCCCATCAGTTAGCGTTAGCTCACAACAAATTAATTCTACGTTGTAATAATTAAATGCTGTTGTTCTATGGATTTCTTCTTTATTTAGCCATTACATTGGCTATGTATTCTTTTTTTTAAATTTTCATGTTTCCATAATAGTAAATATTAGTCTATAAGATGTCAATAGGGATTTGGATAGATTGAAGCCAGAATTCTACTTTAATTTTCCTGAGCTTGACTTTAACTTGGAGTTTCCTCTCTGACCACCACCGCAGCTCTGCTGGCCACCTACAGAAGACGGAGATGATGGAACTGGCTAAGGCTGTGATTGGGCCCCTTAAGAATGGCCTCCAGTCCTTCAACACCGTCTCACAGATGCTGCTAAGTGTGGACGCAGACTTCCATCTTCCTGGATCCAAGACCTTTAATGAGATCCGACCAGAGATTGAGAACATGAAGCAGGAATTAGAGAGAGCAGAGCAGGTGGCTATGAAAGAGCTTCATCAGATGGATCGGGACACTGAACGCCTTACTGCAGAGCAGAGTTACTTAGCAAGCCAGAAAAGGACGAAGGAAGGGGAGCTAGGAAGGATTCAAATTGAGCTGAATTCACACAAGTCCTTGTTAAGCACGAACCGTAATGCTATGGAGAGACACAGAAGCAACTTGAGATCAGCTGAAGGCACCGTAGAGAGAATGGAGAAGAAGAGAAGAGAAGCTAAGACATTACGGAATGTAGGGATTGGTTTCATGTTCATCCCAGTTGTGGGACAAATTGCAGGTGAGTACAAATACTGCCAATACAAATAATAGAAAACTTTTACCAAATTGTTTTTCTTTTCAATTGACAACAGAAAATAATTGGAAGCCATGTCAACCTGCCACATTACTAGAGTAGCATCAAAGGAGAAATCCGGTGTGAATCAGTCAATAGCTGCCTGAATGCTGTCTTTAAAGGAATAGTTCACCTCTTCATGAAAATTATTCACCTCCTTACTCGGAGTAACATATGTGGGTAAAAGCATTTTGGTCTCAGTGCTTGCATTTTCCTAGAATGGCATCCCCAGTTTTCCCAATTTTTAGCTTTAGCATAGCATAAGCGCTGGAATGTAAAGTTGCCAGATAGCAACTCTTTGGCAACTTCACTTTCCAGTGCCAATGCTAAGTTAAAGATGAAATTGGGGTTGCCAGACTAGGACAATGCATGCACTGACACCAAAATGCTCTTACCCACATATGTAACTCCAGGTAAGGGGGTGAATAACCAATTTTTATAAAGAGGTGGACTATTCCTTTAAGAAGAAAAAAAACAAGAACATTTGATGCTACATAGACCAAATAACAAACCATTTACTAAAGCGGACTGAATGAAGTATAATAAAACAAAACTGAAAACTAAGTTGTTATGCCCCATTCACTTAATGTTAGGTGCCGATTCACTGCTCGGACTATGTCATATTAAATTTGTATTTGATATAAAAATTATTTTTCCTACCTACCGCACTTGGTGAGTTTGAACAACAGGGCTATTGGTACATTTACACTGAATTTCTCCTTTAAGGTATGACAGTCAAGTGGTTTTTAAGACTGGTGTTGTTTGTGTATCTGTAGGATCCATCATGGCTGCTGTGGGACAACACGATATGGATGAGGCGTCTGATGCTGCGGACAGAGCCAGATCGGAGGTGTGGGACTGTGAATCTCGAGTGAGGTCATACTCAAGCACAGTGTCTCAGTTTGAATCTAACATTCGCCAAACTGAGAATGAAATCCAACTGGCTGCTTCTAAGATCCAACAGATGGCAGCCCAACTGAACGATTTGTCTGTGAAGCGTCAGGTCGTTGCTGATATACAGGCTAAAACTAGAGGAGCGGTCCGTCAGCTGGGGAAGTTGAACGACGTGGGGAGCGCGGCCGAGGTGAAGACACGTCACCTGATCCGACTGGAGGCTGTGATGAATGTGATGGAGGAAATGACATCAGCACTGGGGCGGATCACTGGAGATCAGCTACTGCTCGCTGAGGGCATTCCGAGTCTCATAGAGGAGATGAAGAAGAACCAGATGAAACTAGTAGTAAAAACTTTGACCACAGAGCACTACGAATTATAAGTGACTAACACATGTGTCTGAGAGATGTGCGTTTGACTTGTCTTTATATAGCAGGCAAAAGAAGAGTGAGAACTCTGTGGTTGAAAGTTGATGACTTTAGATGCATATACAGTATTTGTAGCCTAATGCTTGCTTTTGCATGATTCTCAAATCTTTGCCGTAGTGAAAGATACATACATACTGTACATGTATGTGTTTACGGCTGCTATATTAATTTCTAATCTGATTGCAATACCATATAAGAAGTTGGTGACAATTTATTTTAAGGAACACGTTAGCCACTAATACATACCTAATTAATTGATGCATTAGTAATTTGTAAGCCATGTGTTTAGTAACATCAATCATTTGTTAGGCATGAATTCACAAATATCTTATTAATTATGAATTAGGCCTTTATTCATGATCTAGGCCAATGAGTTCTGAGTGCCAGAAGAGAATATGTATAATTTCCTAATACAGTATACTGTCTGATTAAATCCCTAATAGTGGGAGAACAGTAGTAGAAAAATTTCACGCTGTGATACTATTTCTGTGATGTGAGTTGTTCTTAAGCAAGTGGGAATTATTTTAATAAAAGCTATACATGCTTGTTATTATGATTTCAGTCTTTCTTTCTCTTGCCTCAAGTAAGGGCCTCCACACCGGTTCCAATAAAATCCTATTTCATTGTTTTTAACACAAGCGGGCACACCAGTGCCGCCTGTTGATGAAACATTATTGTCAAATTCAAAAGTGCTCCACCCTAAGGCCTTAAGAGACATCGCATGTGATCTTCTTGTCACCTGGTGATGTTTGTAATGAATACGATACAAAACAAAAAATCTATCGTTTCCAGAAAAATGTAAGTAATGTGATGACAATAGGTACAAACTGAGATGTTCTGAAAAAGTTTACCCTTTTTCTGCTTAACCACCATAGGAGAAATGAGGACCTGGAAGTGTTATGAGGCCTAATGCTGAACATAGAATGATAAGATTGGATTGGAATAAACAGGCTTTTTAAACGATAACAAAACTTTCATAGCATTAATACTGTGTAAACCTTTTTGCTGGGATTCTAGACTACAATTCTAAGATCATGGATATTTGCCTATATGTTTCCAGAAATGTGTGCTATATTACGCTTTTCATTAACGCTTTTTTTTTTAGTTGAGTTCTTTTAAAGGAAAATACCGGAGTGAATTCAAGCATAGCCCTGTTGAAAGAGCTTGCTAAATGCGCTAGTTAGCAAGTGGAACAAAATAATTTGGTACAGCACAGACCGAACGCGAACGCAGAAGCGAACAGGCACTTTACACTGAATCAATGGGACCTGAAAACTGAAAGTAAGATCTGAGGTTACCTTGACTCAATGTAAAGTGTTTCGCATTCGAGTTATGTCTATGCTGTTCAAAATTCTTTCATTTCATGCGAAATATATTGCTTTTTGAAGGTTCGTGCAGCAGTGCTAAGCTTAAACTTACTCCGGACTTATACTTTAAACTGATAAATATGGATTGGATATCTTTGTCTTCATCCTTCTTGCCTACGATAATCAACTGACACGTTTTCTGGGGAGGGGGTCCTGGATGTACTCATGTTGACATTCCTCTGTACAGCGCCTCTAGTTATGAATTTTCTTAGTTCCTTCAGAATTTCCTTAGTACTTGTAGTGGTTCCTAATTTTCAGTATCCATTAACTTGTTGGTAGAACTGGCACATTATGGTAGCCTTTGTCAAACTCACATTTAAACTTACATTTACGCATTTAGCAGAAGATTTTATCCTTCCTTACGTACAAAAGAAGATTAAAGGAAAATACCGGAGTGAATTCAAGCATAGCCCTGTTGAAAGAGCTTGCTAAATGCGCTAGTTAGCGAGTGGAACACAATAATTTGGTACAGCACAGTCCGAACGCGAACGCAGAAGCGAACAGGCACTTTACACTGAATCAATGGGACCTGACTGTTGAAAACCGAAAGTATGATCTGAGGTTACCTTGACTCAATGTAAAGTGTTTCGTGTTCGCGTTAGGTCTATGCTGTTCGAAATTCTTTCATTTCATGCGAAACATATTGCTGTTAGAAGGCTCGTGCAGCAGGGCTATGCTTAAACATATTCCTTTAACAATCAAACTAAATAAAAGAAATTTTTATCATTACAGGGCTTCCAGAAGGGAATCTTGCCACAAAACGTACTGTACAGTACAACATGCACCAATAGCAATGTCAACATGATAGTGACACTTGGGCAGTGTAGCCCAACCCAACATACCTAAACACACCTAAATTACCTGATAATTAGCAGCACATACACCGCCACCACTAGAAACAACTATGACCACAGAGCACTCCGAATTATAATTGACTAACACTGTCACAGTCATACTGTTTATGCCTGAGAGGAGATATGCATTTGACTCGTCTTTATATAGCACTCTGGTTGATGACTTTAGATGCATATATTTGTAGCCTAATGCTTGCTTTTGCATTATTCTAAAATCTTAGCTGAAGTGAAAGATACAGGATACATGTGCGTGTTTACAGCTACTATATCAATTTCTAATCTGAATGCAATACCATATAAGAAGTTGGTGACACTTGTGCTATCAAAATTCTGCTCCCCGGCACTTTTTAAGATGTTGCAATATACTTTCGGTCCTTGTCACACCGGATTTCTCCTTTAAGAGACATTACATTGGCTATGTAGTTTTATCACCTACCAGTGATGTATGCAATGAACATTGATACAAAACCAAAAAATATTGCTTCCACAATAGTTAATGTAATGCCAATAGGTACAAACTGAGATGTCACCTTTTTCTGCTAAACCAGGAGAAAGAGCAACCAGAACAGACTATCATTCATAGCATTAATACTGTATAAACCTTTTTGCTGTTATTTTAGACTACAATTCTAAGATCAGGGGTATTTGCCTAAGTATTTTTCACAAATGTATGCTTTATTACCCTTTTCATTAAAAAAAATCTGAATAAATGTTCCATAATTTGTTCTTTTTAGTTGTCAAATTATCAAGCTAATAAATATGAATCTTTTCTCTGCTATCATCCTTCCTGACTACGATAATCAACTGACACTTTTTCTTTTTCCAGCAGACAACAATGGACAGCAATGTTGCGAGCAGCACCATTCATAATCTCACCTCCGCAGCACAGGTTCAGGAGACCAACATGCTTCTGATGCAGCCCAATGCAAACTGGGAGCAGTACCTGACTCCTGCTCCCGTCTCCATCCTCATTATGGCCGAGCTCATCTTCATCTCCTCTGCAACCGACTTCTCCATCAACAAGAACCCCCCACCAGGTGGCTTCAAGTACATCCAATACCCAGAGTCCTTCAGAGCTTCTCTCATGCAGATCGTGAACTCAGGTTGGCATGCTTTCAACGTCGCCGACAAGAGCATGAATAGGATCCGCATTCACACAGCCATGGTGCCTGATGACATAAACGTGGCACTCAAGATCCTCTTCCACGGCAGTGATGAGATTATAGAGACTCTCCTGCCGAATCAGCTGGAAAACATTCGCACTGTCGCGGACGAGTGTGTCACTCTGGCAAGCGATGTGGAAAAGAAGTACTCTGACGTGATTAACTTAATCCAGGAGTTGTTGGAGGCCTGCATCAATGCAGAATACTTTTATGGAGAGGAGCTGGACAAGGTGAAGATGAAACTGGAAGAAGCCAAAGTTAGGGAGAAGGACTCCAGAGAGCTGAATGAATGGTCCAAGAAAACAATGGATGCTATGTCAACGCAATTAGAAGGAGCACAACAGGAGTTCAAGAAAGCAATGGACTCCCTACCTTCTGGTTTGGAGATGATCGGGATGGATTTTGTTGAGGGAATAACAGGATTAATAAACGGAGTCACTTCTATTATCTTCGCTCCATTGAGCCTATTCTCCACTGAAGGAGGAGCCCCGACATACCAAAACACTGATGCTGTCAATGATGCCAATCCTGTCAATGCTGACATATTCAAACAAGTCAAAATCTTGAGCAAGTCAGGAGAGATTTTGCATCTTGCACAGCATCTGAAAGGGTTTGTAACAAAGGCTGGAATAGACTGGACGGAACTCTATGATCAGAAGAACAAACGTACCAAGACTACCACGACTCAGTCCCAATTGAAAAAGCTCTTTGAAGCCCTTCAGGAAATGGGAGAGGGCAAAGTGGGCGAACACGCTCTGTCTCTCTGTAAGAGAGGCATCAGTATTTGCAACGAGTTGGCCAAGTATAGCCCAGAAAAACCATGGGATGACAACACGACTGGACAGCTGATGGAGGAGATTCAGAAGTTGTATGATGATGTCCTGGCGTTTGATTCTCAGAGCAAAGCAACTTTAGGTTCTCCAGCTCTTGATGCCAAACCACCAATGCTGTCCAAAGCAGAAAGGAGAATTTCAGGAGGGTCGGCCAGCCGAAGAGCATCAGAGAATGCCCGCTACCGCATAGAGCAGAGTCAAGATCAACTCAAGCATGCACGGAAGCAGTACGACAAGAGCGTAGAGAACATGCAGAAGAACCACAAAGAGCTGACTGAGGTTCTGGTTGAGATGCAGAATTGCAAGATTAAAGAGATTGACTTTGACACCACCATCAAGATGCTGGTCAAGGGCCTCGATGCCATGGGCAGAGTCAAAGAGCAGTGGGAAAAGATGGTGCGTTTCTTTCAGATGGTTTCCAGCATTGTCCATACCAGCCTCAGCAAGACACTGAACAACTTCATCGCAACATCTGACAGTACAAAGAAACTGCCCTATGACGCCAAGCTCTTTGCTAAAGACCTCCTGTACAAACAGGCCATTCAAGCCTCCGACATTGCCAGCCTGGTCCACATGATCTCTGGGACCTACACTGAAGTGTCCAACAAGTACCTGATGGACAGAGTGAGTAGCCTAGGGAAACTGATGGCCATGGACAAAAACAAGCCAGAGTTCATGGAAGAGCGACTGAAGCTGCAGCAGTCCTGTAAAGAGGCTCAGGAGGGCATCATGCAGTTGGTCCTGAAGAATAAGGAAGTTTTTGAGAGGAAGACCAGTGCCAGGATAGAGAAATTAGAGAGTGCGCTGAAAGCCATTCTTCCTGCTGTTGCTCCTCAGGAAGGGATACAGGAAAACACTGAGGATGGTTTGGATGAAGAGGACCATTACCTAACTGGGCTGGAGAGAACACAAAAAATAGAACTTTAAGAAACTAACAAATGGGTGTAAAAACTTTTTGGGTGTAATGGGTAAAAAAGAATTTTTAAGAAGTGTGGAATGTCCACTCACTTGCCCTTAGTCAGTTTTTGAATGATCTTTTCACCACATAATGACTGTTTTCAAATTTAGGATTATTTGTGATTTTATTTTGGACAGTAGAAAGAAGAAACATGGGTGGATGACAAATAAGCCTGAAAAAAGGATTTTAAAAAAACTTCAAATATCATCCCTAAAAAGTGTTTATATGTGTTGCTGTGAGTCTAAACTTAACCAATACATAAATATTTTTAAAAATTTTTTAATTAAAATAAGTATTTATATATGAATTTGTCAAGGTAGTGCCTAAAACTGTCATATGGTGTGACATTAAAACAATTTGATATAAAATAAAAATTAGATATTTTTTTCTTCTTTCATTTACGTCAATGTACTTATTAATCATGTTTGCTTTGATATGCAACATTTGCTTGTGAATATTTAGGATAAAAACTTAACATTTGACAAGTTATTATGTCAAGGAGGAGAATGGTCTGAACTCTAACCAGATATTTAGCGTATTTCTGACATTCTTGGTCAAAAGTTGCTCAAAATTCTTGAGATTCTTGCAGATGTCATTTCCTTTCTACACTATTGATTTTGTCATGATTTGTCAGTTAGAAAGTCTTGTTTTATGACGTTTTCTATGATTATTGGACGTCACACCAAATGACATAGTGTCACGCCATATGACGAAATGCACCAAATCACAATGTATCAGCGCAAAAAAAGGTATTTCATGAAAATAAAATCATTAACAATGAATTTTGAAGTCCACTGAAAAGAACTTTAGGGATAACATCTATTTTTTAACTGCATATTACATGTGAAACATGGTGACATGGGGGAAAAATGGGAAAGGGAAATATAAATTGTACAGATCCTATTTTGCTAAATTCTTATCACAGATTTAATATATTTCATATATGATTTTTAAATTGAATTTGTGTTTTTACATATATTTCAATATAAAAATGCAGTTTGGTCATAGAGTGTGACAGAAATGTCATATAGTGTGACTGTACATTTTCAATGTCCCAATGTAATAACAATGTAATAACAATGTCACTCCATATGACATTTTGACAGTTTATCTAATTTATTAGACAACTAAATACAGCTAGATATTATTTAGCATGCAACTGACCACATGGCAGCAATGCTTTCTAAGAATTCATAAAGAAGATTTGTGAAAAATAACAATTTTTATTGCAAATGATGTCACACCATAAGACACAATTTTTTGGCCACTATTGATGATGTCGGATATGGAGCTTTTTATACAAAAATCTAAAAGGCAGACCTGACCTCCTGACCATGGCAATCACTCCTGACATGCTATTGTAACTTCCTGATTAAGCAGGGTCCGTGTCATGGCAATGATGTCCAAATTAATGCCCGTTGAAAATATAAAATATAGTGTCACACCATATGACGTCCATTGTAGGGACAAAATATATTTGATTAGAACTTAGTTGGACGTTATGCATGGGCATCGAAACTTTCTGTGGTTATAGAAAACATCCACTTATTTTATTTGCCTGGTAAAATTTTAAAGTATTTATACTTTATATGGATATACATTCTAATTAGGAAAATCACACGCATAGTGGACAGTCACACCATATGACATTTTTTATGTTTGGATAGTTGTTTTATGTCAAAATTTAAATACAACACCAACAATTTTAGTATGCAGGAAGTTGATCCTATCAGACCAACAACATTTCCATATCAATTCTTAACAATTACCATTTTTTATACGTGTGTGACAAAAGGACAGTCTGAATTTTGCTATCCGTCATCCACCCATATATAAAGCCAAATTGGATTGTTTAAAACTCCTTGTTATTTGTTGCTGTATAACATGTTTTTGTTCTAATTACTGTAATAAATCACACAATAAAAATATTTTCTTGCTTGTTTTGTGTGCCTATGCATGATATTTGGTGATATTTTGAACACCTAAACCCAGCGAAAAACAGGAACCATGGTTTTAAGCTAGATCTTTCAGCAGGGATAGCTGAATACTGAGGAGAGGAGAGTTTTGGTTGTCTTAACAGTTTTACCAGTAACAGGGGTGGAGGCAGGAATAGGAGGAATGTCCGACCTCTGCAATTTGATTTCACCAAAAGATGTAACACATAAATATGTTTGTGTGTGTCTATAAGCCTGTGTGGGCTGGGCACCATTTGGTGTATGACCAGGGGTTAAAGTGGGGGGGGGGACGCGGGGGGACACAGTACCGGCACCTCAGATAAATGAAAATATCATCCCATTCTTCTTCTATACATTTTTCTTTGTTTGTGCTGACACAAAATATGAGAGTTCCCCCTCCTGCCAAATCCCACTTTAACTACTGTGTATGACACAATATAGGCCTACTACTACTACTGTAAAACAGCACCCCCTGCTGGGTAAAGAGGGAACAGCAGTAAAGGTGGTACTGCTTACCAAGCCACCAGTGTCATCAGGATATAAACTGTGTAGTTTTGGGTGGGTAGGACACCACCACAAAATAGAAGAAAATACAGTTATAGCATGATAGTACTAACCATCAAACATCAATTGGCATGCTCTTGCAGTGGCAATAAGACTCAATGTTTGGAAGGTTTTGTGTGCCTTTAGGTACATGTAGTTAAAACTGCATAGTGTTTAAAAGCACTATAATGTTAATCAGAGGTGAAACTTGGTCATCCGAAAATAGTTAATGGTAGGGTTTGAGATCCTGACCTGAAAAACAATTTCCAATACTCTGTCTTTAGACTTCCCCTGAAGCCATGGCCACAATGAATAAGGGAGGAGGTACAAACGGCAGTTGGGTTTGATAGACATATCATCACCATTCAATTATTTTGACTGGATGCTGAAAATGATAGGATGGTGTTTTTTTCTGTCATGTTTGTGTCAAGTTGGGTTCTTTTATATAACCAGTATAATGACGAGACTGGGTTTTCCGTGGCTTCACTTTACTCTAACACTGTTAAACTGAACATAAACCACAGATGCACCAATACGCAACATACAGGCATTCCACATAAGACAGCCCCTCGCCCCTCTCAACAGGAGACTACTGACTAACACATTTTAATTAATAACAATTAATTAATTGGTTGTGATTGAAGTGTGAATGTCATGTTAAGCAAAAGTACTCCAGTGCAGCATCTCATACCCTAGGCCAGGGGTTCCCAACTTTACCATGCCAAGGCCCCCCTACACCAGTACATTTTCAGCTGAGGCCCCCCTGATATGTAACGTAACGTAATGTGTTGTATAGGCCTACACGGTTCAAAACTGCCCCCTGCGGGCCCCGGCCCCCACTTTGAAAACCACTGCCCTAGGCTACCTGATTATTGTATTGGCATAATATCAACATGACATGAGTTAATTTAAAAGAATCCAGTATTTCCAATAATTATTAACAAAGCAATTCACTCCACATTGTGATTATAAGAGTACTGTCATTCACAAACATTAACAATAAATGTCAGTGGAAGGAGTCTAGATTTTTGTCATTTTACAGGAGAATCAGGGGAAATACTTTTTTTTATCCTCTACAGTGACGTTATGTTACACCTGTATTGTTGTACGTAAAAAAAAAAATAGACACACGCAATCAACTTTAAAACTTCATGATTAAAACGAGTAGCTTCTGTTCGACTACACTCATGTGGACCACCCCCATGTGCATCACCTTGACAATGCAGTTGTCAATGGAGATAGAGGCTGCTGCATCCGCTGATGCGCTCTTACAACGCAACGCAGGTTAACCACTCTGTACTACCATGGTAACGTGGATATGTTTCATCCGTGTTATTGTCACCAGACGAAGCTGGGACGTTAATGCAGCTAATCCCAGTTGCACACACGAAACACAGGAGTCAGTGTAAAGTCAAAATACAAATAGTTTATTATTACATAAAGTTCATAAAACTGTAGCAGCACAAACTACCGGATAGGGAGGCACAATAATTACGTACGTGGATACAGTCGGGCCCACTAGTAGAATTCAGTGAAAATACTCCACCCCTTCCCAAAGGGCAATGCACATCATCAAACACAGCAAATGTAATCACAGCACATCACAACACCCAAAACTGTAGTATAAATGGTGAGCAACCCACAGCAACACAGCATGGATCCCTATTGCATACTCCGCCCCCAATGACTATGCCCTCCCACAACACAATAGTTTTAGCACACACAGGAGACACTAATGGACAGACAGGGGAAAGGGGTAATGGAAAAGTAGTTCCGTTGGCCGGCGCCGTCCGGCCAAAAAAACAAAAAAAAGAAAAATAAGAAAATAAAAAAAAATAAATTGCCACTGCACAGTCTATAGCACAATATTGCACTGTCCCTTTAACAAAGTTCCTGCACCACGCAGTCTCACCCAACGTCTCTTCTTTGGATGCTGACGTCACAGGCAGCGCACTCACGCAGCGTAGTCTGCTGTCAACACGGAAGTAAGTGAGCCGCGGCACACCAGCATAATGCAGTTCAACTCCCCGCAGCGTATAGGCTATGCCGGTCGGCAGCGGCTCGTAGATCAGTCACACGCATCCGACGTTCAGGAACACCAGTCAGGATCCAGCTCGTCCACCTCGACACATGCCGCCCACACCTGGAAGTCGGGGCACCAACGTCAGCGACACAAAGGTTCAAAGAATACACAGAAAAGTTTCCTCTTACTTCCCTGTTAGTTTTCGGTGATCAGCGTCGGCACTTCCCCAGCAGTACGACGGCTCCCAGCCAGCCAGCCGCTCGCAGCCCGTGGTCTCTCCTCTCCGAACTATCGCGCACTCTCCTTATTCCTCCCGATGCAGTCCCAATTGTGAGTGCAGCCAACCACCGATGCGGCCAGCAATTGCCCACACCTGCAGCTCCTAATTAGCCATTATCAGCTGGTACCTCCGTGTGCGTAAAGGAGCAAAACAGTTACACAAGCACACTTGCGCTGTCAGTCCGAGTGGCTGAGACTGTCCCCATTCATAATGGCATAAGAGTCAGTTATAAAATAGTCCATCAAAATAACAAATGCCCCAAACCCCCATTGTTCACAATAAATCATTTTCTATCACACACACAGTTCATAGATGCATAACATAAGCATACAGGCTCCCCCGTGACATAAAACCCCCCACTAAAAGGGTGGTCGTCCCGACCCCTCCCTTAAAACTGGAACCGCCTGGGAGGAACCCCCATATTAGCCCTGGTGGATCGTCTAGACGAGGGAATTGGACTAGCCCCATCCCCATCAACTTCCCCTGCATTACTCACCCCACCTGTCCCAGGGTTGGAGGACTCAGCTAATGCGGGAGCAGCAGGCTCAGTGTCTGGATGAGGCAAGGGGGCTCGGGTCACTGGCCACGGCCAGTGGAGTGGTAACTGGAGTCCTGGACCCTCAGGGCCCGTCCGAGGCCCATCCGCAGCTGGAGGTGGGGGTTGCAAACTCACAGGGCAGCGACGCAGGTTGTTTCGGTGTAATGTTCGTACAGGACCCTCCCGACCTTCTGGGTGGACCCGGTAGACCGGTTGCCCCGGTCGTAATGGTCCCACCACAACGTACGGAGTAGGGACCCATCTGGGCTCCAACTTCCCACGTGCCCGTCGTCGAAAGTTCCGAACTAGGACCCGCTCACCAGCCAGCAGAGGGACAGCCCAGGCCTTTTTGTTGTAACGTTCTTGATCCCAGGTCTGTCTCCGCTGCACCTGGCCCTGGACATGCTCATAGGCTTCTGTGAGTGTCCGATAATGCTGTTGGACCCAGCCATCCAGATGAAGTCGCGTTTGGGGAGGCCGGACTCCAAGACACAAATCCACCGGAAGCCTTGCGTGTCTGCCAAAAACAACAAAATGGGGAGTTAATCCGGTAGAACCATGCACTGTATTATTATATGCCTGCACCAGTGCTGGCAATTTAACAGCCCACTGGGCCTGACTTGCTGCGGGCAGAGAACTCAGCAGGCCCAGTAAGGTCTGATTGAAGCGTTCGGTCGCACCATTCCCCTGGGGGTGATAGGGAGTGGTGCGGCTCTTCACGCACCCATACAGAGCGCACAGCTGCTGCATCACCTCCGACTCGAAGGCACCACCCCGGTCAGACAGCAACCGTTCAGGGCAGCCGAAAACTTGAATAAAAGACCCCCACAGGGCCTTAGCGGTGGTCACTGCAGACTGGTCCCGGGTGGGTACGGCTACCGCATATCGGGAGAACAGATCTGTAATTACAAGAATATAAGGGTAAGTATCATCAGGCCGGCCTAAGGACAAGTAATCTAGCCCCACAAGTTCAAACGGGTAGGAACACTGAATGGACTGTAGCGGTGCCTTTCCCTCCGAACCAGCCTTGGTCACTGTGCACTGCACGCACTCCTGGGCCCACCGGCCGCAATCCTGGAACATCCCCGGCCAGAAGAATCGTTTCCTCAGAAGGCTCAGTGTACGGTCAGTACTGGCATGTCCGGCTGCTTGATGGTAATCTGCCCACACACCAGGGGCCTCTGCAGGTGGCACCAAGATCTGCGAGTCTTCAGACCCAACCCCAGTGCGCCGCTGTAAAACTCCATCGCGCATCTCGAGCCGTTCCCATTCCGCCAGCCACTTGCGCATCATGGTACTTTGCTGTGAGAGTACCTCACTTGTGGGTTGGGAGTGCTCAGCCCTCCAGGCAGCCAGCTGTCGTAGATCCCCATCTGCTTGTTGGACACCCCTCCAGTAACTCCACAGCGTCGCATCCGCTTCCTCCGGATCCAGGCCAGTCCCAGCAGACGGAAGGATGGCCCCACCTGCGACCAGCTCTGGTGTTGCTTCGACGGCATTCACATTCTGGGCATCAGGCAGGCGGGACAAAGCATCAGCGTTGTGGTTCCGGCTTCCAGGCCGGTATTTGATGGTATACTTGAAGCTGGCCAATTGGGCCACCCAACGCTGCTCAGTGGCCCCCAGGTTGGCAGTGTCCAGATGCACAAGGGGATTGTTGTCTGTGTAGATGTCCACCTCAGCCCCCCAGAGATAATCCTTGAATTTTTCTGTGACTGCCCACTTGAGCCCCAGTAACTCCAGCTTGAACGAGCTGTAATTGCGGTCATTGCGTTCAGCTGGGTGGAGACTACGGCTCGCATAGGCAATCACTCGTTCACGGTCCTCTTGTAGCTGGGACAGCACGGCCCCCAATCCCTCCAAACTAGCATCGACATACAGCCGGAAGGGCAGGCTGAAGTCCGCGTAGGCCAAGACCGGGGCCTCCAGCAAGGCCTTCTTCAGTCGGTCAAATGCCGCCTGGCACCCCTCGGTCCATTGGATGGCCGCGTTCTTTGTCCCAGTGGTGCCTTCTAGCAATCGATGCAAGGGGGCAGCTATTTTGGAGAATCCGGCAATAAAGCGCCGGTAATATCCGGCAAACCCAAGGAAGGACCGGACTTGCTTTACAGTGCTTGGGACCGGCCACTCTTTCACTGCTGCCGTTTTCTCGGGGTCTGTGGCCACTCCCCGTTGGCTCACTACATGCCCCAGATAGCGGACCTCCTTCCGGAAGAGGTTGCACTTTTGGGGCTGGAGTTTTAGGCCATGGGCCTGGAGGCGCTGAAAAACTTGTTCCAGATGAGCAAGGTGAGTATCAAAACAAGGAGAAAATACAATAATATCATCCAGATAAATTAATAAAAAATCATTCACCTGGTCTCCCAAACAACGTTGCATCAACCGCTGGAACGTGGCCGGGGCATTGCACAGGCCGAACGGCATCCTCTCGAACTGGTACAGACCTAAAGGTGTTACAAATGCCGTCTTTTCCTGGTCGCGAGGATCCACCTCGACCTGCCAATACCCACAGGCCAAGTCCAGGGTTGAGTACCAGGCTGCCCTCTTGAGAGTGGTTAGAGATTCCTCAATCCGGGGGAGGGGGTAGGCGTCCTTGTGAGTGAGCTGGTTCAACTTCCGGTAATCGACGCAAAACCGCCACGAGCCGTCCTTTTTACGAACAAGGACGACAGGGGCGGCCCAAGGACTCGAGCTCTCCTTTACTACCCCCTTCTCCAACATCCCTTGCAGCAGACTCCGTAGCTCCGCGTAGAGGCTAGGGGAATTGGACGGTGCCTTTCGCGCACCGGGGGCGCATCTCCAGTTGGGATCTGATGCAAGACAGCCCGGGTGCGGCCAAAGTCATCCTCATCCGCAGCGAACACGGTGGACCACTTCCTCAACAAGGTAGTAAGCCGGCTCTGCTCCTCTCGCGTCAAACCTTCTCCCTGTAGGCCCATGACCGGATGGTCTTCCGTAGCCTTCACGCCCACTGACTGAACGGTCACTTCCACCACGGTTGGCTCGGGGTGGGTGAACACCAGCTCGGATTGGCCACGTACGTCGTCAGCATTGACCTGGTCCACTGCTGCTAGAGGAAGCCCCTGGGGAACCTGGACAGAGAAAGGGTTAGGGTTACAGAGGCGTAGTGGAACTCTACCTTGGCGCATCCACGTCAATGTCCTGGCAACCCTCCACTCCCGGCTCCAGTCGTCAAGGTCTTCGACCAGGACCCAGCAATCAGCCTTGCCCATCCCTTGGGGTACTCGTGTCCACACCACCATCTCGGCTTCGGGGGGGAGGACAACAGGGGGCTGACGCTCCAACTTGGCGACTCCCTGCATCCGTGGAGTGGGCCCTTGCACCAATGTCTTCCCACAGACAGCAAAGGCCTTGGCCCATGCTTCTCCTGCCATCTGTGTCGTCGTGGACCTAAACGCTGCCTCCCCGGGGTGACTCCCCTGGAACACCTGTGCCCAGCAATCAGAGATTACGTTCATGCCCAGGATGCCACACTCGGCACTTAAACAAGAATCCTGGACAATTACAACCCCCTTTTCTGGCAAGCTGATACCCCCCACCTCAAAGTCCATCACTGTATACCCAACATAGGGTATGGTGAGCCCATTAGCAGCCCTCAATGTCAGCCATGGAATTTCCCCAGCTCCCCGGAGAACCCCTTCCCCAAAATACTTTTGAAAAAATGAATGACTAAAAAGACTAACCTGGGAGCCAGTGTCCAGGATACAGGGAACCTTTTTACCTTGCACCATCACCTCCACACGTGGGCAGGTGCCGATGATGGCAGTCTCTTGAACCTGGAGCTTTTCTGTTTTCTCCCCGGTGGCTTGCCCCAGAGCAACCGAGGGTTCTAAAAACCCGCCGATGGCTGGCGGCGACGTGGGCAAAAGCGCTGAATATGTCCAGATTCTCCGCAGTCCCGACATATAGGCCGGCCTTGTGAATCCCACTGAAACGCCGGTGACCCCCTGGAGGGACCCTGGGTGGCCCTGGGACGAGCAGGTGGTGCAGCTGGAGGGGCATCGCGTTCGCGGTGAGTGGCCGCCAGGGGCTCGTGGAGGTGAAGTTTCTTTAAGTCATCCAGTAATGCTTTGCTCATTGCAGCCACCTGGTCCTTGAGTTCCTGCTGCAGCTCCAGCTTCAACGATTCTCTCCATTGCTGCAAAGACGGGTCACTGGCTGGGGCCACTGGTGCGGCCTGTGCAACATGCGCCTTACAAACTTGAGCTTCTCTTTGATCCAGCTCCCGTTCCAGCGCTTTAGCCTCTGCACAGGTGGCTGCAAACGTCATGTCTGGAAGACGCCGTAGCTGGCGCTGTAGCTCTTGTTGTACTGAGCCCGGCCTCAAGCCCATGGAGAATTGGGCTCGCAACATTTCATCGTCGCCACCCACTGGCGCAGCATCCACAGCACGCCATCGTTGGTGAAGCTCACGTAGCCTAAGGGTGAAAGATGCAACGCTTTCTTCCGCCCCCTGCCGACATTGGAAAAAGTGAGCTCTCAATTGCGCGACCGACTCCCCTCCCCCATACAGTCCTCGCAATAAGGTGAAGATCGCTGCATCTGTATCTCGCTTCGTGGCTTCTGCCAACAGGACTTCTCTTTTTGCATCTCCTTCCAGAGCACTCAGCACAAAGTCCACCCTCTGCTGTCCACTTAACCCCTGGGCCCGCAAAAAAGCCTCTAACTGAGTCTGCCACTCCCTCAATGCATCTGCCCCCCCTTTTCCCCCAAATTTTGGTACCCATGGGCAACCCATGAACCATGGCATTAAAACATTGTTAACTGTGCTGGTCCCTTCTCCACCCCCAGCACCCCCCTCTCTATCCGTAGAGTTCTCCATGTTCGTGTGTGCGCTGGGATCCCTGCCAACTACGCCAAAAAGATGTCACCAGACGAAGCTGGGACGTTAATGCAGCTAATCCCAGTTGCACACACGAAACACAGGAGTCAGTGTAAAGTCAAAATACAAATAGTTTATTATTACATAAAGTTCATAAAACTGTAGCAGCACAAACTACCGGATAGGGAGGCACAATAATTACGTACGTAGATACAGTCGGGCCCACTAGTAGAATTCAGTGAAAATACTCCACCCCTTCCCAAAGGGCAATGCACATCATCAAACACAGCAAATGTAATCACAGCACATCACAACACCCAAAACTGTAGTATAAATGGTGAGCAACCCACAGCAACACAGCATGGATCCCTATTGCATACTCCGCCCCCAATGACTATGCCCTCCCACAACACAATAGTTTTAGCACACACAGGAGACACTAATGGACAGACAGGGGAAAGGGGTAATGGAAAAGTAGTTCCGTTGGCCGGCGCCGTCCGGCCAAAAAAACAAAAAAAAGAAAAATAAGAAAATAAAAAAAAATAAATTGCCACTGCACAGTCTATAGCACAATATTGCACTGTCCCTTTAACAAAGTTCCTGCACCACGCAGTCTCACCCAACGTCTCTTCTTTGGATGCTGACGTCACAGGCAGCGCACTCACGCAGCGTAGTCTGCTGTCAACACGGAAGTAAGTGAGCCGCGGCACACCAGCATAATGCAGTTCAACTCCCCGCAGCGTATAGGCTATGCCGGTCGGCAGCGGCTCGTAGATCAGTCACACGCATCCGACGTTCAGGAACACCAGTCAGGATCCAGCTCGTCCACCTCGACACATGCCGCCCACACCTGGAAGTCGGGGCACCAACGTCAGCGACACAAAGGTTCAAAGAATACACAGAAAAGTTTCCTCTTACTTCCCTGTTAGTTTTCGGTGATCAGCGTCGGCACTTCCCCAGCAGTACGACGGCTCCCAGCCAGCCAGCCGCTCGCAGCCCGTGGTCTCTCCTCTCCGAACTATCGCGCACTCTCCTTATTCCTCCCGATGCAGTCCCAATTGTGAGTGCAGCCAACCACCGATGCGGCCAGCAATTGCCCACACCTGCAGCTCCTAATTAGCCATTATCAGCTGGTACCTCCGTGTGCGTAAAGGAGCAAAACAGTTACACAAGCACACTTGCGCTGTCAGTCCGAGTGGCTGAGACTGTCCCCATTCATAATGGCATAAGAGTCAGTTATAAAATAGTCCATCAAAATAACAAATGCCCCAAACCCCCATTGTTCACAATAAATCATTTTCTATCACACACACAGTTCATAGATGCATAACATAAGCATACAGGCTCCCCCGTGACATTATACTGGGTAACTTTTCGACAGATATAATTTATTGTAAAAACATCAGGAAGAGTAGCCTATACAGCCTTACCTTCGGCTGTCATCTTGTGCGCGGCCAAAAGGAGAGTGCCGTGCACCTGCTGCCGCAACTCGAAGATCTTGAGTTGGACTGCTTTAGTGACTGCTACGAGGAAAGTCGTCAAGGATTTATATCAGCAGATGGAAGTTCGTCCTTCAATCGCAGAAAGTCTGCAGACGATTTCTGAGTAGGATAACTGTAAAAGGTGAGTGCAGTTTATTGTTAGATTGTATTGTAGGCTATGTTATTGTTTCATAAATGGATGTGCTTTAAGTTTGTATCATCGGGAGTAAGACGGTTGACGCGTGAGGTCATTTTACGATATTGCAGAGAAGCTGTGATCAAAGCATTAACTCGTAAAACGTAGACTGAGGAATACGTTTGATATCCCAGATTAATGATTCTAATGATTTGGCATGCCTTCGTATTATGTTGAATGTCAATAATCTATTTGGCACCATGGAGACTTAGCTGACATGCAGGGCTTTGCTTTTTACTGTCTCGTCAAATGGATTTCTCTGTCTGCATATAAAATATTAAATAGACTTCTCTACCAAGATCAGATACGTACGAGGGAGGATGTAAAGGTTCAGGACAGCTGATTAAAACCTCCGACAGTAGCTCACAAACAGAGCGATTAGGACGCAATAGTCTTCCCCTAAAGCGAAGTGGATATATAATCAGATTTAGAGTTCCATTGGATCTTCAGTAGGCAAGTAAGCTATTTCATTTTTAAGTTATTAAAACTTAAGGTGGCTACATTACGTTTTATTTCAGTAGCCTAATGTTATCACATTTCAGCAATGCATCGCTAGCATTTATCTCCAAACTCTTACACATGGAAATGTTCGTGACAAAACTGGAACGCTTTTAACCGGATTAACGTTATTAGCAAATTAAAGCTGTGTGAGGCTACCTAACCAGCTGTGATCCGGAGAGTTGTCTGAAATGCCCTCACACACACGCTCTCTCTCTCTCTCTCTCTCTCTCTCTCTCTCTCTCTCTCTCTCTCACACACACACACACACACACACACACACACACACACACACACACACACACACACAGGCCCACCTTGTTTGACCCTCGAAGAATTTGTACTAGAGCAGCACACAGATCGGAGGACAGGAGACTGTTCTATAGAGGAGGCTGGCTACTCAAAGAGTAAAGGTGTAAAAAAAGTAGCTTTGAAAATGTTGAGTACAAAAAAGTTATGAGTTTGAAAGAAAGCTGTTTTTGCTGCCCCTGGCCAGTCCACTCCCACCCTTCTATTGATAGCGCTAAGGATGTGATTGAATACCCAATCTCTCCAAGACCCTGGGAACTCCGAAAAAGCACCTGGCCGCAATTTTTTGTGTCCTCAGCTTGACTTAGCCCCAGGTCAACCCATATCCTTACTGTGCAGTGGGTAATATAGTTCCTGTCTGGCCTTTCTCTCTCCTTCAAGGCTAGGATGAGTAAATTTCTCTTTTACAAACTGCTTGGACTGCATTAGGCCTTAAACTTGTATATGCAGTGAATATGAATTTAGCCTTTACCTATAGGAAAACATAATGTTTACAGTTTAAAAAATATTCTAAAATAGATCATAAATATATTCTGAATCACAAATGTGTTTTCTTTGTCCTCCCTGCAGCTGCCTAAGCTCTTTTTTGGAACACCTCACCTGTGTGGATCCCCCCATACACACACACACACACACACACACTGTCCAACCATGGAGAGCCTAAGTGAACTCCAAAACCCATTGCTGGACAAGAACCCTCACCGGGTGCTTAGCAACTGCCACAGTTACCACGATGACTCCTACAGCCGCCACTACCAGGACAACATCATCAGATACTTTGTGTCCGGTAGCGACCCCCAGTCCAAGGCTGACCAGTTCCTGGACGCTGCTTCACTGCACGTTGCCATGGAGGTGTTTTGTGCGCCGCGCTTCATGCTCTGTCAGGACGGTGGCGGTGGCAGCAGTAGCAATCAGAGTCATGGTGCCGAGAGTGACCTGAGCCTGGATATGGACCTTGACCTCTGCATGGAGACGCGCCTGAGGGACGAACAGGACGAATCCGCGGCCGAGGAGTCCAGCCCGGATGAGCTACTGGACCCGCTCCAGGACCCCCGGCCTCACATCCTCACTGTCTCCTGTGAAGTAGAGGAGGAACGGTTCCCTCAGTACGAGGTGAGTGGGACACCTTACATGTATGTTATATAGATTCCATGATAGAACACTGTAAAGAATACAGGCCAATTCACACTGAAGATCCGTGACAAGATGAAACGGTTTTAAAAAGTAGTTGCGGCGGTGTGAATCAATCGCTGCAGGTCGTTGCAAGCCGTCGCAAAAGATTTAGCGTGTCAAATCGCAGTTTCGGAGTTTTAGGACGTCCAAGTTTATAGAACGTCGCAGCCCGTGTTGTCGCGAATCTTTGGTCTGCAGGCACCTTACAAGTCATGTCGTCTCTCTACTACTGCTACTACTACTACTACTACTACTACTACTACTACTGCTGCTAATACTACTATATTACTCCTTACATTTCTATAGCGCTTTTCAAGACACCCAAAGCACAGGCAAAGATACTTAAGAACGCTATGTCATCACTGTAATAAAGGAAGAAGCTCCTTATGAATTATCTCGGCTTCATCAAGGTCTCAGATGCTGGTTCCATGATGCCATCTCTTTAAATACAGGTTCCATAATAGAACCGTCTAAAGAATACAAGTCAGGTCATCTCTGAAACCGGTTCTGTGAAAGAGAACCTACTAAAGAAGAGAACACAAGCCAAGTAGAACCCTCTAAAGAACACATAAAGAAACATCTCTTTACATCGTAGAACTTTTCCCTAATGGAGACACGAGACATGAGAGACAATATCTCACTAAATACAAAATAGTCGAATGATAGAGTGAGCCATAAATGAGATAACGAGTAACTACATTAGTTTCAGTCCACATTCTACTTGTATAATGCATCTCCTTCAAGAAGAAAAAATCCTGCCAAGCGATTGAGTGGTTATGCTGTGGTACTCTTCAAGAGTTCTTGGTAAGGTTCTACAAGGCCAAGGGGAACTATCTGAATTGTTTGAGTTGAGGGTATTGATGCACTGCACAATGCACTCTTCTGGCTGTACTTTGTCTGAATAAGTCTTTTAAACAGCATGTGAAAGCAGAGCGAATGGCAGTACAAGTTGTGAATATGAAACATTAGTATGAGAGGCTCTCTGGATAGTGTGTGTTAAGGGAGCGTTCTGGACCAGAATGGGTTTGAAGAGGCTACTTTAACACACACACACACACACACACACACACACACACACACACACACACACACACACGCACGCGCACACACACACACACACACACACACACACACACACACACATAATGGTGCATTATTACAGTATGGTGAGTCATACCACTTTTAGTGTTTTTGTTCATCAAACTCTCTTCGCTCTCCCTTCCATATTTGTCTTCATTCTCATCGTCCTGTCCATTAATGGTCATTTATTTACTTACTGTGTGGAGAAACATCCACATCCAAAGGTTACAAAGGTAACAAAGGAGGTTACAAAGAACTTTTTCAGGTAAATAAGTTGTGAGAAGAGTCTACTTACACCGTGTCCTAACTGAAAGCGACTGTCGGCTTGTCGTGTAGCATTGACTGTTCACTGTCTACATAGAGTTTGTTAAATATGACGTTCTATTTGATTAGATTCTCCATTCAATCAGGCCGAGCAATGCGATTTGCGTGACTGAAATTGAAACGGACAAAGCGACTAAATTCTTTTTAAAAAGTCGCATAGCAATGCTACTTTGCGTAGCATTCGGTTAGGACATTCCAATAGAAATAAGGTGAT
>JAODXP020000024.1:4060457-4065457 GCA_027497455.2 Sardinella longiceps | reverse complement strand
AAAAAGTTGGGCAAAAGTGCCTTGTTGAATGAATGAATGAATGAATGAATGAATCTACCATATTGTTTTCTCTTTATCAGTACTTGTTAAGATAGATGTGCAGGTTTTACATGAATGCCCTGCATCATTGTGTTTCAGACCAGTGTGGCCGTGTCGAAGGGCGAGTTCTCACTGGCGGGCGCCTCCTCCAGGCGTGTGCTCTTCCTGGCTGCGCTCTCCATCACCGTGGGAACGGGGCTCTACGTGGGCGTGCTGGTGGCCCTGGTGGCATACCTGTCCAGACCTGGACACATGTAGCTGCAAGACTACAAGGACACAAGGCTACAAGGACACAAGGCTGCAAGGACACAAGGCTGTAAGGTTACAAGGTTACTTCCTCCAGGAAGAGGAAGTAAATTAAATAAACAAACCCTGACCACTAGACACAGAAGAACACAAACTCATTCATATGGACATACTACACTGTACTGTACTGGCAGACAAGGATGTGAGAACCTTAATGCTGGACATACACCTCCATCTGGAGACGGAGGAGGAGGCAACAGAGACTGAATGAGCTGTACTGTATATTTGAAGCTCTTACATTACATGCAAGTGAACAATCAGAAGACAATGGAGTTGTGGTGACAGTGGTCATGTATATTTTGTACAGCTTATCTATTTATTATATGAAGCCAGTGAAACAGACTATAAGTGTTTTAGCTTTCTCCAGTATAGATGAAGCCTGGCCTTTGCTTTCCTATGTAATTGCGTTTAATTCTCATCTCCCTCCAGTACTCCATCTGGGACTCCGGCCATTGGCCTCGTTCACTCAGGATGAATACGATCCTGGCCAACCAGCGGACTTTGAGAATGCAGCTCAAGAATAGATAAGCTATCACTCAAAAGCTGATCTAATCTTTTTTTAATTTAAACATCTCCAGCAAGCAATCGTTTCTGAATAGCTGGAATCCCAGACTGTCATATGAAGCGAAACAAAGTGTTATGACCAGGCTGGTGTATAACTATAGACTGGAGAACTAATTATAAAAAATATTATTATATTTTACTGTAAAGAGTTATTATCAGTATTCAGCCAACTAACCATTTTTCCCCAGAAACAACACGTGACCTTCATGACCTCGAAACCCAAGGTGTGTGAAATGAGGAACTCAAAATCAATATCTGATCATCCACTACCACCAGTCATTTCTTTTGTGTATGTACAGTACATTTGAATAAACACTATTGAATGTGTTTTGGTACCATCTCCAAATGAATTAGGATAACATACTGTATAGTCATAGGAATTGGGTGGGTAATTTTCTTGGATGAGTGGAAAAGTTTTATTCCCTTTTATGTAGCTAGTTTAGTTTAGTTTTACAGCAAACACAAAAAACTGCAGTCCTTTTAATGGGCCCAAAGCCCAAATGTAGGGATATAGAGAGAGAGAGAGAGAGAGAGAGAGAGAGAGAGAGAGAGAGAGAGCTAAAGAGAGCCCCAGGGAGCAGTAGGGGGTCTGTGTTAGCTGGTGAAAGGTGCTACATTAAGCTCCATATGAGGCTGTTAGAACTTCCTCTGGACAGACCTTAATGTGTCTGACTCACAGACTTGGGCTGGTGGTGGTGACTCATACACACTACAGTAATAAATGGAAATGTGACACACACACACACACACACACACACACACACACACACACACACACACACAATGATGACCGAAAGGACCTATACAGGCCAGCAGAAAAAGTGCAGGCTATAGGGGCAGGTGTGCTCTGAAAGGTTATTACAAACACATATGCATTACACACACACACACACACAAACACACACATGCATTACACACACACACACAAACACACACATGCATTACACACATACACACGCCACAATACACCAGACACAGACAATTATATATAAACACACATTAATTATCCATGTCCACACAGCAATTATCTACTACCATTGGGAAACTAGAAAAAATATCATGTCATCATCCTCAATGTCAAAACTCCCCTGAGCAAAAGAGGAAAAGGCATTGTACAGCGGCCTATACAATTATGACTTAATATGCAATTAAAAGCCTCTGGTGTGCTCTCATGAATTGTCGTTAGGACAGTATGCTAATGCTAGTATATATATATACGTTTTCAAAGAGAGTGACCTTGCATACAACATTAAATTACATTTAGTTTCAAATTGTTTTTACAAAGTTGTTTCAAGATCAGCTTTGCAAGACAGGCAACTGTATTCACTGATGAACAGTGCACACACCCTCTCTCTCCACACACACACACACACACACACACACACACACACACACACACACACACACACACACTCATATGTACATACACACATCAATAGGTCCAGATGATAATAGTGTGTGTGCATCAGTCCTGATGGCTTTTTAATGTGCTTGTGCTCATATAAGGTGAATTTATAACCACTCCTCTAATGGAGATTCCCTCCGCACTCTCACCTGGTAATGAGAATTGATTTTCAGATGATCCATTTATATGTGTGTGTGTGTGTGTGTGTGTGTGTGTGTGTGTGTGTGTGTGTGTGTGTGTGTGTCTGTGTGTGTGAGAGAGGACAAGTGTGTGTGTATGTAGTGTGTGTGTGTGTATGTTGTGTGCGTGAGAGAGAGAGAGAGAGAGCCGACCCTGCATCAGAGGCGGTAGAAGGCCGATGGGGCACACTTACTTACCCATAAGCCCCTGCTGCATTAGAGAGGGCCAAGGTAGAGTGTGTGTGTATGTGTGTGTGTGTGTGTGTGTGTGTGTGTGTGGATGAGTGTGCTCCCTTAAGCTTCTCTCTTAGGTTGGCCTGAGCCACTGTGATGAGATAGTGTTCCCGCCACGGTCTAGGTGACCCTGAAGGTCACACACACACACACACACACACACACACACACACACACACACACACATACACATCCTGCCATTATCCCTCTGAGAAGAGAAGACATGGGGTGGCATATACAGTACATACACACACACACACACACACACACACACACACACACACGTACACATCATGCAATTATCCCTCTGAGAAAAGGAGACAGCACATTAACACACACACACACACACACACACACACACACAGTTTGTCTCTCGACACCTTCTCATTCTCATGTACCCATAATGCATTTCACTGCCAATAACCGGTGCTGCACTGCCTTCCAGTTTTGCATTAATAACTGAATTGGATATCAGGGTTTTTTTCTGTGGTGTGTGTAGTACTGTATGTGTAAATTATTAGTTTTATGCTACTATACATAATGTATACACATGTATAAATGCATGTATAGTATGCTCCTATGCATCATATTCATGTCACTGTTTAGAAATGGAAACATATCTATTTTTCCACCACATTTGATTGGATGCGAAGTTCAGTTATCACCCATTAATGCACAGAAAATATTTTTACCCCTAAGCGACTGGGCTTTGAAAGGAACTTTCTGGTCATTCCACACACGTATCTCTCCGGTCCACACTCTTATCTCCCAGTCTGTTTGCTTGACTGTTTGGTTTTGGCAGCAACAAAAAAAGCCAAACTCCCATCCAGTCAGTGATGTGATGTCAACGTAAACACTTTGCTGTTAGCACTTTGGCTTGTGTGATTCTCTTTGAGGACAGCACAGAGCAGAGCGGAGCAGAGCAGAGTCGGTCCGGCCCAGCGCGGAGCAGCAGAGGGTGCATGCTAAGTTATTCTTTGGAAATGATATTAAAATGTTAATATGGGCCGCTGCTACATATTCAGCAGAGGGACTGGAAGATTATTCTTCACCTCCCATGCTCCTCTCTCCTCTCCCATTTACTCTTTCTCTCTCTCTCTCTCTCTCTCTCTCTCTCTCTCTCTCTCTCTCTCCTCTTCTCACCCCTCAACTCAGTTTCCTCTCTGCTCTTCCTCTTGTCCTCTCTCCTCCTTTCCTTTCCCATGAACTAATTTTCCTCTTTCTCTCCATCCTCACTTCTTTCTCTCTTCTGTCCTTCCTCCTACTCTTCTCTGCACTCCCCTCTCTCTCTCTCTCCTATTCTCCTCTCTTTTCCTCCTCTCTTTTTTCCTTCCCATCCTCCTTTCTCCTCTCCCTTCTTCTCTCCTCTCCTCCCCTATTCTCCTCTCCTCTTCTCTTTTTTCTGTTCTCTCCTTTCCTCTCTTTTCTCCTCCTCTATTCTCTCCTCCTTTCTCCTCTCCTCTTCTCCCTCCTCTTTACCCTTCTTTCCTGACATTTCCTCTTCTCTTTTCCTCTCTCCTCTTCTCCCCTATTCTCTTCTCCTCTTTTTCTCTCTCCTCTGCTATCTTCTCCTCCTTTCCTTTCCTCCCTGCCTCCCCTCTTCTCCCTGTCCCCACTCCTCATGCTCAGCCATGTCTGTGTGTGTTTGCTGTGATATATTAGGCATCAGTTTATGTCTCTACAAAACATTTTAATCAGTATGGACATCATGTCTCCCCTGCCTTTGGACTATAATGGCAAGGAAAGGCCATTAACGGCTGACATGCTCCACTCTGAGTGCGAAACCTCATCAGGAGTGTTGCCACAAATGCACACACGTTCACACACACACGTACACACACACACACACACACACACACACACACTAACATAGATACACTTGTCCAAAAATATACACACTTAGCAGCCCATCTGATCATCAAGAATGTCTGCAACCACACACACACATACACACACACACACACACACACACACACATATCTGATGAGGTACTTGCATTTTATGACCAAACACATCACACCGCAAATTGCATAATGTATGACTTGGTCAAGTTGGCACCTGGCTTTCAAGAGTCAGTCTGCATGTGTGTGTGTGTGTGTGTGTGTGTGTGTGTGTGTGTGTAAAGATAGAGGGAGAGAGAGGTAGGCAGTAGGAGTTTCTCTTTGAAAACTGAATAAGCACACCAGGAGCTTTGATCCGCCCTATTTGAAACAGGCAAGAAAAAGAGCTTCAAAATGACATGTCATATCAGACACATTTTTATAATGGACTAG
>JAODXP020000024.1:4054367-4060357 GCA_027497455.2 Sardinella longiceps | reverse complement strand
TATACTGGGTAACTTTTCGACAGATATAATTTATTGTAAAAACATCAGGAAGAGTAGCCTATACAGCCTTACCTTTGGCTGTCATCTTGTGCGCGGCCAAAAGGAGAGTGCCGTGCACCTGCTGCCGCAACTCGAAGATCTTGAGTTGGACTGCTTTAGTGACTGCTACGAGGAAAGTCGTCAAGGATTTATATCAGCAGATGGAAGTTCGTCCTTCAACCGCAGAAAGTCTGCAGACGATTTCTGAGTAGGATAACTGTAAAAGGTGAGTGCAGTTTATTGTTAGATTGTATTGTAGGCTATGTTATTGTTTCATATGGATGTGCTTTAAGTTTGTATCATCGGGAGTAAGACGGTTGACGCGTGAGGTCATTTTACGATATTGCAGAGAAGCTGTGATCAAAGCATTAACTCCTAAAACGTATATCCCAGATTAATGATTCTAATGATTTGGCATGCCTTCGTATTATGTTGAATGTCAATAATCTATTTGGCACCATGGAGACTTAGCTGACATGCAGGGCTTTGCTTTTTACTGTCTCGTCAAATGGATTTCTCTGTCTGCATATAAAATATTAAATAGACTTCTCTACCAAGATCAGATACGTACGAGGGAGGATGTAAAGGTTCAGGACAGCTGATTAAAACCTCCGACAGTAGCTCACAAACAGAGCGATTAGGACGCAATAGTCTTCCCCTAAAGCGAAGTGGATATATAATCAGATTTAGATTTCCATTGGATCTTCAGTAGGCAAGTAAGCTATTTCATTTTTAAGTTATTAAAACTTAAGGTGGCTACATTACGTTTTATTTCAGTAGCCTAATGTTATCACATTTCAGCAATGCATCGCTAGCATTTATCTCCAAACTCTTACACATGGAAATGTTCGTGACAAAACTGGAACGCTTTTAACCGGATTAACGTTATTAGCAAATTAAAGCTGTGTGAGGCTACCTAACCAGCTGTGATCCGGAGAGTTGTCTGAAATGCCCTCACACACACGCTCTCTCTCTCTCTCTCTCTCTCTCTCTCTCTCTCTCACACACACACACACACACACACACACACACACACACACACACACACACACACACACACACAGGCCCACCTTGTTTGACCCTCGAAGAATTTGTACTAGAGCAGCACACAGATCGGAGGACAGGAGACTGTTCTATAGAGGAGGCTGGCTACTCAAAGAGTAAAGGTGTGAAAAAAGTAGCTTTGAAAATGTTGAGTACAAAAAAGTTATGAGTTTGAAAGAAAGCTGTTTTTGCTGCCCCTGGCCAGCTCCCACCCTTCTATTGAAAGTGCTAAGGATGTGATTGAATACCCAATCTCTCCAAAACCCTGGGAACCCCAAAAAAGCACCTGGCCACAATTTTTTATGTCCTCAGCTTGACTTAGCCCCAGGTCAACCCATATCCTTACTGTGCAGTGGGTAATATCGTTCCTGTCTGGCCTTTCTCTCTCCTTCAAGGCTAGGATGAGTAAATTTCTCTTTTACAAACTGCTTGGACTGCATTAGGCCTTAAACTTGTATATGCAGTGAATATGAATTTAGCCTTTACCTATAGGAAAACATAATGTTTACAGTTTAAAAAATATTCTAAAATAGATCATAAATATATTCTGAATCACAAATGTGTTTTCTTTGTCCTCCCTGCAGCTGCCTAAGCTCTTTTTTGGAACACCTCACCTGTGTGGATCCCCCCATACACACACACACACACACACACACTGTCCAACCATGGAGAGCCTAAGTGAACTCCAAAACCCATTGCTGGACAAGAACCCTCACCGGGTGCTTAGCAACTGCCACAGTTACCACGATGACTCCTACAGCCGCCACTACCAGGACAACATCATCAGATACTTTGTGTCCGGTAGCGACCCCCAGTCCAAGGCTGACCAGTTCCTGGACGCTGCTTCACTGCACGTTGCCATGGAGGTGTTTTGTGCGCCGCGCTTCATGCTCTGTCAGGACGGTGGCGGTGGCAGCAGTAGCAATCAGAGTCATGGTGCCGAGAGTGACCTGAGCCTGGATATGGACCTTGACCTCTGCATGGAGACGCGCCTGAGGGACGAACAGGACGAATCCGCGGCCGAGGAGTCCAGCCCGGATGAGCTACTGGACCCGCTCCAGGACCCCCGGCCTCACATCCTCACTGTGTCCTGTGAAGTAGAGGAGGAACGGTTCCCCCAGTACGAGGTGAGTGGGACACCTTACATGTATGTTATATAGATTCCATGATAGAACACTGTAAAGAATACAGGCCAATTCACACTGAAGATCCGTGACAAGATGAAACGGTTTTAAAAAGTAGTTGCGGCGGTGTGAATCAATCGCTGCAGGTCGTTGCAAGCCGTCGCAAAAGATTTAGCGTGTCAAATCGCAGTTTCGGAGTTTTAGGACGTCCAGGTTTATAGAACGTCGCAGCCCGTGTTGTCGCGAATCTTTGGTCTGTAGGCACCTTACAAGTCATTTCGTCTCTCTACTACTGCTACTACTACTACTACTACTACTACTAATAGTACTACTGCTGCTAATACTACTATATTACTCCTTACATTTCTATAGCGCTTTTCAAGACACCCAAAGCACAGGCAAAGATACTTAAGAACCCAACGTCACTACTGTAGCCTAATACAGGAAGAAACTCCTTATGAATTATCTCAGCTTCATCAACGTCTCTGATACTGGTTCCAAGATAGAACCCTCTGATGTCATCTCTTTTAATACAGGTTCCATAATAGAACCGTCTAAAGAATACAAGTCAGGTCATCTCTGAAACCGGTTCTGTGAAAGAGAACCTACTAAAGAAGAGAACACAAGCCAAGTAGAACCCTCTAAAGAACACATAAAGAAACATCTCTTTACATCGTAGAACTTTTCCCTAATGGAGACACGAGACATGAGAGACAATATCTCACTAAATACAAAATAGTCGAATGATAGAGTGAGCCATAAATGAGATAACGAGTAACTACATTAGTTTCAGTCCACATTCTACTTGTATAATGCATCTCCTTCAAGAAGAAAAAATCCTGCCAAGCGATTGAGTGGTTATGCTGTGGTACTCTTCAAGAGTTCTTGGTAAGGTTCTACAAGGCCAAGGGGAACTATCTGAATTGTTTGAGTTGAGGGTATTGATGCACTGCACAATGCACTCTTCTGGCTGTACTTTGTCTGAATAAGTCTTTTAAACAGCATGTGAAAGCAGAGCGAATGGCAGTACAAGTTGTGAATATGAAACATTAGTATGAGAGGCTCTCTGGATAGTGTGTGTTAAGGGAGCGTTCTGGACCAGAATGGGTTTGAAGAGGCTACTTTAACACACACACACACACACACACACACACACACACACACACACACACACACACACACACACACACACACACACACACACACACACACACACACACACACACACACACATAATGGTGCATTATTACAGTATGGTGAGTCATACCACTTTTAGTGTTTTTGTTCATCAAACTCTCTTCGCTCTCCCTTCCATATTTGTCTTCATTCTCATCGTCCTGTCCATTAATGGTCATTTATTTACTTACTGTGTGGAGAAACATCCACATCCAAAGGTTACAAAGGTAACAAAGGAGGTTACAAAGAACTTTTTCAGGTAAATAAGTTGTGAGAAGAGTCTACTTACACCGTGTCCTAACTGAAAGCGACTGTCGGCTTGTCGTGTAGCATTGACTGTTCACTGTCTACATAGAGTTTGTTAAATATGACGTTCTATTTGATTAGATTCTCCATTCAATCAGGCCGAGCAATGCGATTTGCGTGACTGAAATTGAAACGGACAAAGCGACTAAATTCTTTTTAAAAAGTCGCATAGCAATGCTACATTGCATAGCATTTGGTTAGGACATTCCAATAGAAATAAGGTGATGGAACTCTTTTTGACGCACACATGCAGTCGCATGGCGTTCAGTTAGGACACGGTGTTACAGTATCACAGAGACTGTGAGTCATGCAAAAGCGTTCTAGAGACCATCAATAGTGCATAGTGCAAACTATGATATAAATTAACAATTTTAGGTTAAAATATTAAACATCATAGGGAAAAAACATTTAGAACATTAAATATTAGTGACTCTGCTATTTGAAAAAAAGATTAAAACAAAGTTGTATTTGACTTAGTGATCAAAAGATAAAATAATGGTTCACCTCTTAAATACTACAGTACATTGGAAAGGTTCCATATAGAACTTTCATTCATAATCATCTATCATCCATAGAGAACCATCTCTGATAAGAACACACAGAACAGAGCACACACAGAACTATTTGAAAGACCCGTGCGCGCTCGCGCGCACACACACACACACACACACACACACACACACACACTACACTCCACTACACTCTGTCTGTGAGGCAGCGGAAGGCAGGTGGGGATTCTGTCTGATTCATCTCTTCTGCCTGCCAGCCTCCGGGGTGAACGTGGATGAGTCATACACACACACACACACACACACACACCAAACCCGGGGTGGCCGGTTTGAGGGGATGTGAGCAAGGTAGGGGGGGAATCCATCACCAATCCCCCACACCCCCACACACACACCCCAACACACACAGCCCCTCTCTATTCCCCAGTCCAGTCTGTGTGTGGGAAGGTAGATCATTACTTGTGTGGCCCCACATGTGTGTGCGTGTATGTGTGTTTCTGTGTGTGTGTGTGTGTGTGTGTGTGTGTGTGTGTGTGTGTGTGTGTGTGTGTGTGTGCATGTGTGCGTGCTCCTGCATACAGTACAGTACATTGTGAGAATGAGTGTGGTGTGTGTGTGTGTTTGTGTATGTATGTATGTATACTGTATGTGGGCATGCGTTTCTGTGTGTGTGTGTGTGTGTGTGTGTGTGTGTGTGTGTGTGTGTGTGTGTGTGTGTGTGTGTTCAAAGAGCAGAAGCTGTGTGTCCCTTAGCCCCACCTGACCCGGGGGGGTCCATAGAGACGTCCGTCAGCTCAGCTGACAGCAGATTTGTGAAGGAAGAGAGAGATGAGAGGAGGCAAGTTCAGGGTAATTAACATCTAGCCAAGGTGAGCAGCCAGAGTCTCATCAATATCAATCTACTCACACTCATCTGTCTACACACACACACACACACATACATACACACAAACACACACCCATAACTAAACACACACACACACCACTTCTTATTAGGTGACAATTTATTCAACCTTTCTGCTGCAGGGAATATGTATGTATTGATTTAAATGTCACAACACATTCTCCCTCTAATAAGAACAAAATACACACAGCGTTTTTTAAGAATTTCTTCTAGTTTTCTTTTTCCTGACGCGAGTTTTCTGGTTAGTTTGTTGCCGGTTGTGTAATAGTTAAAAATGTAATGGTTAAGTCATTATGTGTATTATTATGGGAATTATTTCCCTTCCCCATCCAAACAAATAATCAATCATTATTCAAAGGTGATTTGGCAGGAAACACAACAAGCATAAATCATGCAAATATGAGTCGGTGGGAATGTAACCACTCACTTTTTGGCAGCCCTCCCATCTTGAGTACACACACTCATTAAGATGGATTAATATATTACACAGCAATATCGCTCAGCTCCCCCATCTCTCTCTCTCTCTCTCTCTCTCTCTCTCTCTCTCTCTCTCTCTCTCTCTCTTTCTATCTATCTATCTCTTTCACTCTCACTCACACACACAGACACACACGCACACACACACACACACACACACACACACACACACACACACACACTAAACCCAGCAGTATCACTCGGTTTCCCCCATCTCTCTCTCACTCTCTCACATACACACATACAGTACACACACACACACACACACACACACACACACACACACCCTCACATTTCTCTCTCTCTTCTCTCTCTCTCTCTCTCTCTCTCTCTCTCTCTCTCTCTCTCTCTCTTTCTCTGACACACACATATACACTCAGCCCAGAGTCAGTCAAGCATCATAAAGCACAC
>JAODXP020000024.1:4039367-4049367 GCA_027497455.2 Sardinella longiceps | reverse complement strand
TTGTGTGCGCGTGTGTGTGTGTGTGTGTGTGTGTCAGCAGACATCTCTCAGTGCTCCTAGCCCCAATAACACAAACACACACAGAAGAGTATCACAACAAGATTCAAATGAAAAGAGTTGTACAGCATCAACAATGAAAAATATCCATTCTTATAAGGGTAAAGCTGTTCCCACAGTTGTCTTCTTTTTATAGTTTTTGCTTGTGTATGCACACACACACACACGCACGCACACACACACACACACACACATACACACACACACACACTGTCACAACATAGCTTGAAAAAGTTGGGCAAAAGTGCCTTGTTGAATGAATGAATGAACCTACCACCATATTGTTTTCTCTTTGTCAGTCCTTGTTAAGATAGATGTGCAGGTTTTACATGAATGCCCTGCATCATTGTGTTTCAGACCAGTGTGGCCGTGTCGAAGGGCGAGTTCTCACTGGCGGGCGCCTCCTCCAGGCGTGTGCTCTTCCTGGCTGCGCTCTCCATCACCGTGGGAACGGGGCTCTACGTGGGCGTGCTGGTGGCCCTGGTGGCATACCTGTCCAGACCTGGACACATGTAGCTGCAAGACTACAAGGACACAAGGCTACAAGGACACAAGGCTGCAAGGACACAAGGCTGTAAGGTTACAAGGTTACTTCCTCCAGGAAGAGGAAGTAAATTAAATAAACAAACCCTGACCACTAGACACAGAAGAACACAAACTCATTCATATGGACATACTACACTGTACTGTACTGGCAGACAAGGATGTGAGAACCTTAATGCTGGACATACTGTACACCTCCATCTGGAGAAGGAGGAGGAGGAGGCAACAGAGACTGAATGAGCTGTACTGTATATTTGAAGCTCTTACATTACATGCTAGTGAACAATCAGAAGACAATGAACTTGTGGCGACAGTGGTCATGTATATTTTGTACAGCTTATTTATTTATTATATGAAGCCAGTGAAACAGACTATAAGTGTTTTAGCTTTCTCCAGTATAGATGAAGCCTGGCCATTGCCTTCCTATGTAATTGCGTTTAATTCTCATCTCCCTCCAGTACTCCATCTGGGACTCCGGCCATTGGCCTCGTTCACTCAGGATGAATACGATCCTGGCCAACCAGCGGACTTTGAGAATGCAGCTCAAGAATAGATAAGCTATCACTCAAAAGCTGATCTAATCTTTTTTTAATTTAAACATCTCCAGCAAGCAATCGTTTCTGAATAGCTGGAATCCCAGACTGTCATATGAAGCGAAACGAAGTGTTATGACCAGGCTGGTGTATAACTATAGACTGGAGAACTAATTATAAAAAATATTATTATATTTTACTGTAAAGAGTTATTATCAGTATTCAGCCAACTAACCATTTTTCCCCAGAAACAACACGTGACCTTCATGACCTCGAAACCCAAGGTGTGTGAAATGAGGAACTCAAAATCAATATCTGATCATCCACTACCACCAGTCATTTCTTTTGTGTATGTACAGTACATTTGAATAAACACTATTGAATGTGTTTTGGTACCATCTCCAAATGAATTAGGATAACATACTGTATAGTCATAGGAATTGGGTGGGTAATTTTCTTGGATGAGTGGAAAAGTTTTATTCCCTTTTATGTAGCTAGTTTAGTTTAGTTTTACAGCAAACACAAAAAACTGCAGTCCTTTTAATGGGCCCAAAGCCCAAATGTAGGGATATGAGAGAGAGAGAGAGAGAGCTAAAGGGAGCCCCAGGGAGCAGTAGGGGGTCTGTGTTAGCTGGTGAAAGGTGCTACATTAAGCTCCATATGAGGCTGTTAGAACTTCCTCTGGAGAGACCTTAATGTGTCTGACTCACAGACTTGGGCTGGTGGTGACTCATACACACTACAGTAATAAATGGAAGTGTGACACACGCACACACACACACACACACACACACACACACACACACAATGATGACCGAAAGGACCTATACAGGCCAGCAGAAAAAGTGCAGGCTATAGGGGCAGGTGTGCTCTGAAAGGTTATTACAAACACATATGCATTACACACACACACACACACAAACACACACATGCATTACACACATACACACGCCACAATACACCAGACACAGACAGTTATATATAAACACACATTAATTATCCATGTCCACACGGCAATTATCTTCTACCATTGGGAAACTAGAAAAAATATCATGTCATCATCCTCAATGTCAAAACCCCCCTGAGCAAAGGAGGAAAAGGCATTGTACAGCGGCCTATACAATTATGACTTAATATGCAATTTAAAGCCTCTGTTGTGCTCTCATGAATTGTCGTTAGGACAGTATGCTAATGCTAGTATATATATACGTTTTCAAAGAGAGTGACCTTGCATACAGTACAACATTAAATTACATTAAGTTTCAAATTGTTTTTACAAAGTTGTTTCAAGATCAGCTTTGCAAGACAGGCAACTGTATTCACTGATGAACAGTGCGCACACACTCTCTCTCCACACACACACACACACACACACACACACACACACACACACACACACACACACACTCATATGTACATACACACATCAATAGGTCCAGAAGATAATAGTGTGTGTGCATCAGTCCTGATGGCTTTTTAATGTGCTTGTGCTCATATAAGGTGAATTTATAACCACTCCTCTAATGGAGATTCCCTCCGCACTCTCACCTGGTAATGAGAATTGATTTTCAGATGATCCATTTATGTGTGTGTGTGTGTGTGTGTGTGTGTGTGTGTGTGTGTGTGTGTGTGTGTGTGTATGTGTCTGTGTGTGTGAGAGAGAGAGAGAGAATGTGTGTGTGTGTATGTGAGTGTACATGTGTGTGTGTGTGTATTTGTGTGCGTGAGAGAGAGAGAGAGAGAGAGAGACCACCCTGCATCAGAGGCGGTAGAAGGCCGATGGGGCACACTTACTTACCCATAAGCCCCTGCTGCATTAGAGAGGGCCAAGGTAGAGTGTGTGTGTGTGTGTGTGTGGATGAGTATGCTCCCTTAAGCTTCTCTCTTAGGTTGGCCTGAGCCACTGTGATGAGATAGTGTTCCCGCCACGGTCTAGGTGACCCTGAAGGTCACACACACACACATACACACACACACACACACACACACACGTACACATCATGCAATTATCCCTCTGAGAAAAGGAGACAGCACATTAACACACACACACAAACACACACAGTTTGTCTCTCGACACCTTCTCATTCTCATGTACCCATAATGCATTTCACTGCCAATAACCGGTGCTGCACTGCCCTCCAGTTTTGCATTAATAACTGAATTGGATATCAGCGTTTTTTTCTGTGGTGTGTGTAGTACTGTAGCCTATGTGTAAATGATTAGTTTTATGCTACTATACATAATATATGCATGTATACACGTGTATATGCATGTATAGTATGCTACTATACATAATATATATATATTCATGTCACTGTTTACAAATGGAAACATATCTATTTTTCCACCACATTTGATTGGATGCGAAGTTCAGTTATCACCCATTAATGCACAGAAAATAGTTTTTACCCCTAAGCGACTGGGCTTTGAAAGGAACTTTCTGGTCATTCCACACACGTATCTCTCCGGTCCACACTCTTATCTCCCAGTCTGTTTGCTTGACTGTTTGGTTTTGGCAGCAACAAAAAAAGCCAAACTCCCATCCAGTCAGTGATGTGATGTCAACGTAAACACTTTGCTGTTAGCACTTTGGCTTGTGTGATTCTCTTTGAGGACAGCACAGAGCAGAGCGGAGCAGAGCAGAGTCGGTCCGGCCCAGCGCGGAGCAGCAGAGGGTGCATGCTAAGTTATTCTTTGGAAATGATATTAAAATGTTAATATGGGCCGCTGCTACATATTCAGCAGAGGGACTGGAAGATTATTCTTCACCTCCCATGCTCCTCTCTCCTCTCCCATTTACTCTTTCTCTCTCTCTCTCTCTCTCTCTCTCTCTCTCTTTCTCCTCTTCTCACCCCTCAACTCAGTTTCCTCTCTGCTCTTCCTCTTGTCCTCTCTCCTCCTTTCCTTTCCCATGAACTAATTTTCCTCTTTCTCTCCATCCTCACTTCTTTCTCTCTTCTGTCCTTCCTCCTACTCTTCTCTGCACTCCCCTCTCTCTCTCTCCTATTCTCCTCTCTTTTCCTCTTCTCTTTTTTCCTTCCCATCCTCCTTTCTCCTCTCCCTTCTTCTCTCCTCTCCTCCCCTATTCTCTTTTTTCTCTTCTCTTCTCTCCTCTCCTCTATTCTCTCCTCCTTTCTCCTCTCCTCTTTTTCCCTGTTTTACCCTTCTTTCCTGACATTTCCTCTTCTCTTTTCCTCTCTCCTCTTCTCCCCTATTCTCCTCTCTCCTCTGCTATCTTCTCCTCCTTTCCTTTCCTCCCTGCCTCCCCTCTTCTCCCTGTCCCCACTCCTCATGCTCAGCCATGTCTGTGTGTGTTTGCTGTGATATATTAGGCATCAGTTTATGTCTCTACAAAACATTTTAATCAGTATGGACATCATGTCTCCCCTGCCTTTGGACTATAATGGCAAGGAAAGGCCATTAACGGCTGACATGCTCCACTCTGAGTACGAAACCTCATCAGGAGTGTTGCCACAAATGCACACACGTTCACACACACACACACACACACAGACATACACGCACGCACGCACACACACACACACAGACATACACACACACACACTAACATAGATACACTTGTCCAAAAATATACACACTTAGCAGCCCATCTGATCATCAACAATGTCTGCAACCACACAAGTACACACACACACACACACACACATACATACATTTCTGATGAGGTACTTGCATTTTATGACCAAACACATCACACAGAAAATTGCATAATGTATGACTTGGTCAAGTTGGCACCTGGCTTTCAAGAGTCAGTCTGCATGTGTGTGTGTGTGTGTGTGTGTGTGTGTGTGTGTGTGTGTGTGTGTGTAAAGATAGAGGGAGAGAGAGGCAGGCAGTAGGAGTTTCTCTTTGAAAACTGAATAAGCACACCAGGAGCTTTGATCCGCCCTATTTGAAACAGGCAAGAAAAAGAGCTTCAAAATGACATGTCATATCAGACACATTTTTATAATGGACTAGATGGAATCAGCCAGTGCCTCTGTTTGGTTCAGAAATCCAATTTCAAGGCATGGTGGCGCAGGAATGCGGTTCAGATCTCCAGACTGTGTGAGTTATGGGTCTGTAACCACGCAGGAGATGAAATATCAGAATAATATGGCTCCCTTTTTCTCGGCGAGCGAGATAGGGGACGCCGCCGCTACCACCGTCTCGTAACGCGCTCATATGAGAGAGCATGCATGACTGACCCCATAGCTGCCAATCAGGGGCCACGCCGTCGCCATGGCACCAGTAGCCAGTCAGGACTGGAGGCTTCATCGACCAGCAGTACGCACATCGCATGTCTGCCAGGGTATTTAAAATCTATTCAACAGCACCTTCAAGCTAGACATGGCTGCAAGACGTTTTACTCTTCAGAATTTTGTAAAAGACCTTGAAAAGGTCTTTGGTGTTATTTGCCCTCAACGGCGCCTTCCAGGTAGCAATGCCTTCAAGGCCCCCCCAAATGAAAGAAGTTTTAGTTCTGTCTAGACCACGGCTGATGAGATTTGGTGCATGAGAAATCATGGGAATATCTCACGTGAAATTCAATTAAAAGTGTTGCCTATCTGATGGTAGTGCTGTTCATTGATTTATCAAAAATGCATGGCATAAATGTTACCTGTAGGCTGTGTATAAGTACCACAATGGGCTTAGCTAGGTCTGCATTGTAGAAAGACGACATTGGACAGATTAAGCAGATTAAATTGGACAGATGTCATGTAGTTTGTGTTATTCCAGCACAATTGCACACTTTGTGTGCAAATTAAAACTTGTGAAGCCGCTTTCCGTCTGTTATTATCTTATACAATGCAGGCGGTACACCTATAGCTGAGTATAGGCATGGTGCAATATACCTGTTTAAAAGCCTCCACTTGCTAGCCTGGGAGTTCCCATGCTCCTTTGCGTGCTTATTTCATTTAGTTTGGCATTCACAAGCCACCCACTTGCAGGATTTAGGTTAAGTTTCAATGTCTCCTACTGATTGTACCTTTATCACATAGAACTCATTGGGATTGATAAATGAAATATTCCAGAGTAAAAATGTGCCCCTTTGCAAGCTCGTCCGTGTCTCCTAACAGTAGATATCACACTTGCAATATCAGTGAGAGCATCCAGTCTCGTTTGTTTTGGTTAGCAGGTAGGCTAGGTCTTGTGACTTGGCTGAAGTTTACTATTTTAATTAAAATGTGATTTGTACCTCCTCAGCCTATTCTACTGTCGATACATTTTGATAGCGGCTTGCTCCATCGACTAGGCCTACACAATTCTACATGGAGGGTTATTGGCAGATATGCTTTAGAACTAGAGGCTTTGTTAGGTTCTTAGCCTACTGGATGGCGTAACCGGACTTGCATAGGGTTTCTTTAAAAGTAATAATAATACACAAGAGAGAGCAGTTTCCTCTTCCTCTGAACTATCCATGCCATGTTTGGGCTTGGGTCTCGGGGGGGACATGAGTCTATATGAGCGTTTCTCAAAGTCGAGAATGCTTCCTAGGTAGCACACTAGCCTTGGAAGCCGTACACTTCAAAAACGAGGATCCATCAGTGCATCCTTGAAAAATCTATGAACAAAGGCCTCTGTCCTCGCTAGAATTTCGAAACATGCTTGACTTTGGAACAGTACTTGGCGACTGACAATGACGTGGAATGCTCGAAAAAGCAGCCTTCCAAGTATGCTTCCTCGACTTTGAGAAACACTCTATATCCTGATCCAACCCTGACTCTTTCTCTCTCCCACTGCTCACCTGTTACTATTTGTATTCCTGACTGTCCTTGGAGAAAGGCAAAAGGCTAAACAGAGTCCAAAAAGGTCTTTTTTTTTCTCTGGATCCTTCTCAATCTCTCTCACTCACTCACTTCACTCCTTGGGTGTTTGGGACGCCTCGAGCATATCATGACATATTAGACTCTGTGTGAGAGCCAAGAGCTGACTGAGATGTGTGTGTGTGGTGCTTAAAAGTCTGTGGTGATGTGTGTGTGTGTGTGTGTGTGTGTGTGTGTGTGTGTGTGTGTGTTGATGAAGTATCTCTGGAGCTGGTTTTGATGTGTGCCTGTAGGCTCTGAGTCTTCAGCATTATGCTGTGGCTTTGGGTCTAATGTCTGAATTAGCTCATTACTTCCAAAATGAGCCTGTGTGTGTGTGTGTGTGTGTGTGTGTGTGCTCTCTCTCTCTCTCTCTCTCTCTGTGTGTGTGTGTGTGTGTGTGTGTGTGTGTGTGTGTGTGTGTGTGTGTGTGTGTGTGTGTGTGTGTGTGTGTGTGTGTGTGTGTTCTACAGCCTATAGAAACAAAGTTAGGGTTCCTTATCTTTCAAATGAGTCCATAGCAAAAGCTGATGGGAATGATAATTATGCAGTGTTCTCCAGCCGCTACACACACACACACACACACACACACACACACACACACTGCTGAAGATCCCTCTCCCATGGTCAAAACAACAGGATTGATGACACAAATCCACCCAAACACACTAACTCCATCTCCAGGTGATCCTGCCCACGACGTCATACAGGATTTAGCTTATTGCAGGAAAACAACCTCTATCTATCTCTGACTGACCTGCTTTACCTAGAGGACACAAACACACACTCACACTCACGCGTGCTCACACAGAAATGCACACACAAACAAACACAAATGCACACACACAGATACACAAACACACACCCATACACACACAAAGACACAAACACACACACACACACACACACACACACACACACACACACACACACACACACACACACACACACACACACAACCAAAGTTATGAAGGACTCACACACACTAATACATGCACACAGATACACACACACACTCAAAAACACAAACACATACACACAAGTCGACCAAAGCTGCAGTATAAAGGACCTTTATGAAATGCCCTCTGCTTTCTAAAGACACCTTTGCGTTTACATAACAGAGGAGTGGCCAAATCACCCTGGCCCAGCTCTGGTCTGCTCTGTGCATAGAAAGCATGATGAGGGTGCTTTGCTGCTTTACCCTTGTCCCATCCATCCAAGGAGGATTTAAAAATAAAAATTGAAGCGTGTAGTTAAAGTAAACCAGGCCACACACACACACACACACACACACACACACACACACACACACACACACACACACACACACACACACACACACACATACACACACTCGTGCAAAGATAAGCTCTGGCAAGCCAGTCAAACCACAGATGGTTTACTGAAACTCAGCTCTCAGTGTTTGGGTTGTGTGTGTGTGTGTGCGCGCACGCGTGTGTGTGTGTGCGTGTGTGTGTGTGCTTGGAGAAGTTAGGGGCCAGGGGGTTGGTGGCTTGGGAGCTGCTAGTACCTTGGCAGCTAGCATACATCAAGCCCCCCCATCCAAACACACACACACACACACTCTGCTGTCAAGCTTATTTATTGCAGTCATTTTAATGATTAGGTTACAAGCAAAGACAAGTCAGATAAATGAGGACTGCCTTGTCCTAGAAAACCACATCAGGAGGGACTGTGTGTGTGTGTGTGTGTGTGTGTTTGCCAGACTCAGGTTGGACAGAGAGACAGGGGGAAGGATACATGGCAACTCAGTTCTGTTCAATAGCATGGTTCCAGAACTGTGTCGCTAGGGAAACAGGAATGTAATCAGGCAGAATTTGGAGATGGCATTCCTGGAAAACTCACCCAGTCAGCCAGGCAGTCTGTGATCCGTGACCAGCCCCAGATCCACGCGCCGATCCCCCATTATGGAGATGAAATCTCCCCTGCCGTCATTACAATTATTGCCCAGATAAGATCAGTGAGGCTTCTGCACGCAAGGGCGCAAGGGAACAAGCATCCAGTCCCACAGCGCAAAGCTCCAAAATATATACCTGCCTGCTGAAGTGATTCGCAAATCCCCCCAGACTCGGACATGGGGTTGGCTGGTTTCCAATACACACACCACACACAACCACACGCACACACACACACACACACACACACACACACACACACACGTGCACACGCATGCACACTCACGCTCCACACATACACACACACAGGTACACACACACGCCACGCACACACGCAGGCCACACACACACACACACACACACACACACACACACACACGCACACACACACAAACAGTATCTAAACTCTAAGCCCTGGACCCTTCACTAGCATGGAGTCTTTATTGAATGATTCATGCCTGATAAGGGTTAAATGCAGTGGGAATCAATGCATCCACAGCCACAGCCCTGTTACTGTAATCAAGGTGTGTGTGTGTGTGTGTGTGTGTGTGTGTGTGTGTGTGTGTGTGTGTGTGTGTGTGTGTGTGTGTGTGTGTGTGTGCGCGCATGTTTTGTTTGTTTTTTGCAGCACCGGGCGACCACAAACAATAGAGCTATGGATTGATTCACACTGAATTTCTTGCTCTAGTGTTTAAGGGATCAACCCAGCTTGATCCATCAGATGAACCACTTTACAATACATATATAAAACTCATTTCAGTCTGGTTGAATACATTGACAATCAATAAAATGAAAATAAATAAATAAATAAATAAACAAATAAAATATAATGGAGTAATAAAAAACTGAACAAGCATAGATTATGCACTAGACAGCCTAATAGACTAAGCACAGACGGCCCTAAAAGCACAAACTCAATAATCTAAACATCAGACTGGAATATTGCACCTACAGAGGGCATCACCAAGTTAAAACTCAGCCTTGTAAAACACAAGAAGAGGAAGAAGACAAGAAGAAGACAGACAGAAAGAAAGGTAGACTACCTTGTAAAAAGTTTTGTCTAAAAAGTCTATGAGGAGTTATCAATCTGACTTAAAAGCTGCCCAGACAGCCACCAGATCTCACATAAAATGGAAGACCATTG
>JAODXP020000024.1:4024367-4036867 GCA_027497455.2 Sardinella longiceps | reverse complement strand
GTCAAGTCACTAACCCGCAAACTACAGGCTTGAAATACCTCATGATAGTCAAGTGACCATATTCTAATCAATAGATCTATATCATCTCTGGATTAAGGTGTGTAATGTAACTGACTGCATGGTGGGTGTATTTCTAGTGATGGTGATTCCCAAAAATAACACTTTATTGCCATCTAGTGGCTCAAGCCAATTTGATTTAGAATAGATAGAATGTAAGAGCAGTTAGGCTACTACCATTACTACTAATGTTCATCAATGTCAGTAGGTGGATTTGGGTTTTGTCATAAATTTGTCAGACATAGACTTCATGAGGATGAGAAATGGTCATGATTTCCAATCACTTTTTTTCTCATTGTGAGCATTAATTTACAGATTTACAATGAAATATTGTTCCAAGGCCACCACAAAACCGCTGAAGATTAATACCATGACTATTGTTTGCTTTTTAATTTGAATTCTGTTTCAGTTGAAAATAAATGCCATTGGTATGATGTCAGACTGTCATATTTGTGATTGACCACAAGGTGGCAGGCTCACCTTAACAAAGTCCTTAATTGAAAAAAGAAAAGATCCACTGGGCCTCATTCTCCAAAATCCTCTTCCAGACAATGTTTTACACTTGTACCCTACGGAGGAAAGAAAAATGCAATAAATTGGTACAATAAGCAAATCCAAATGTTCACAAAACAAGAATGTCCCTTAAAGTTTACCCTGACTTTTTTTTTTTTTTAAACAACAAACCAATACACCAACCCGGTCTATCGCCATTGATCACAAGACCTTTGGGATTTAAAGTGCACAGTCAGTTAGTGAGCAGTCTTGTGCATGACCTAAACATATTAAGGTGTAGGAGCACATTTGCCCTCTCCAATGTAATAAAATTAAAAGTTTGGATCCAAGACGCGATAAAAGCCATTTTAATTCTTTCAATGTGTAATTATTCAGACGTATCAGTATACCTACTTTTTGGTTATTTTTACTTGATTTATTTTCATAGTACATAGTCCATAGGACTTCCTCACATTAAGACGTGAGACCAGGTTGGTGTGTGTGTGTGTGTGTGTGTGTGTGTGTGTGTGTGTTTAATGGGGCTGCTAATCCAGGTGTTGCATGTGGTGTTGCAGATGACACTACTGTCAGGGCTGGTTCTAGGCATAGACACACGAGGCGGTCGCTTAGGCACCAAATATCAGGGGCATCACAATACTTTTACCTCTTTTCTCGGTTATTCTCTTACATTTTTAGAAAAGAGGGGCAAAACTTAAATCTGGCCTAGGCACAAAAATGCTAGAACCGGCCCTGCTACTGTATATCTTCTACATTTAACAGAGAAAGGACATGGTTGGTTGAATATTTCACATATTATAAACTGTAATCCCATAGAGCAGGCATCAGCCAAATGCTTATTAATCTGTTAGTGGCACTGTGGGCTATAATGATACTGTAAGTAGAGTAAATAAGTTTCCAATTAACGTCATGAGATATTGCAGTTGCACATGATGGCACTGTAAAGCTCAATTATGTGACACAGATGTTGCTTTGGCGGCCATATTTGATCCAATAAGGGGCAGGGTCATTCCTGCCCATTTACACACCAGCAGACAGACATGACAGGCCATTTTAGGACCTACCAGTCTTTGCTACCAGTGCCACCCACGTCCCAGCCCATCTTCTCAGGGGTGAAAGAGGCTTCATAGTGATCCTGGATAAAAAAAATTTAAAAAGTCGCTAAGCTATACTGGAGATGTTTGTATGATAGAGCTTTTTTGGCAGACTTATTTCACTCAAAGACTTATTTATCTTTATTTTATTTTTTTTCTAAAATGTGTAATATGCAGAGCACAGCCATGTGTTTCACCCCAGCCTAATAAACAGTTGGAGGATTGGCATGTACAAGTAGAAATGAGCTCCCTTTGTTCTAATAGCTATTTGATCTTATAGCTATTTGAACTTAAGATCTTATCTTCCAAAGCCATCTATCCACCACTCAAAAGATCACACAGATTTGTGTTCAGATGCATTAGCCTGTGTTTGTGCTTGTCTTAACCCAAACACAGCACCCATTATGGCTGAGGGTGCGGTTTATCAGCAGTTTATCACTCATTTAGGTCATATTTGTCCCCGTTCATGTGATCAGATTCCATAGAGGTGATCCAAAAACATATTCAAGCCATTTTGTACTTTAGACTTTAAAGATTTGATATTTTATGGAAAGCTAGCTACATGGATGAACTGAAGGATAGAGACCAAATAATTCTCAAACAGCTTTAAACTTTACAAAGCCTCTCGAAACAACCATTAGCAGGCAGATGTTCACACTGGCACATTCAGCAGTTAAAATCTTCATGGACGTATATGAATGTAAATGTCTGTTGATAAAGTGGGGTGTCACTGAAGTCCCTGATGGGAAAGTGGCCAACATTCCAATACTTTTGTATTTTTCTGTCCTGTCTGTATAAAAGAAAGAAAATTTGATACAACATAAGAAGAAGAAGTAGCCTAACAGTTTATGTTAACTGAATGGGGCATAACTTAAAGTTAATTTTTTAACTTAACAACTATCTCACTTGACCTAAACAACAGGGCTTTGAATTGAATTGAATTGAATTGAATTGGCCGTTTTATAGTGAATTAGAACCTTGGCCTGACTGACTGAAAATATAGTTGATTCTGAGATAAAACCTTGATCTTACAAGACTCTAAAACGTCAGTCTCGATTGAACATGTTTTGAACCTACTGTTTGAACCTACTCAATTGGCACATTGTCCACTGTACAGCATGCCACAACTTTCTTAACTTGTTTAGTAGGTAGCAAAACAACATTGTTATTTTTATCTGCTCATCTCCATAGTCACTGGCATTTCACTTGAGTATGTTTTCCTAGTTCCTCTCCGGGTAGGCATAGGCTAAACACTGAAACAATTGTCTTCTCTGTTACACTTAAGTTTGGTTCCCATTCTTAGGTCTTATCAGAATTCAGAGCAGTCAATTTTTTTCGGTTTTTGTAAGCTAGCCTGCATCTTTTCCATGTTTTAAGATCTCAAATCCTGTTTTGGCTTGTATGAAGTACAAAGCTTATTACATGGCTTTTATATTTTTGCATTAAAATTAAGCAGATTTTTTTTCAGCCAAGTAATTGCCACATAGTTATTTATTGTAGGACAAACAGCACAGCCCATGCCTTGCTTCTTGCTGTGGAACTACTTCACTTGTAGCTTCTAAATATATAAAGAGTGCTAGCTCCCTGGCAATGGCTTCACATTAGGTATACCACAGTTTTACTAATGCTTAGTCACAGTCTACTAGTGTAATCAATCAAGCCCAATATGATTTAAGGTTAGGCAATGGTGATGAATATGATGACATGCAACAACCACTCCTTCCTTCTTTGCTTTAAAGCAGCACTTTCATCACTATTTCAGATATATTTTTAATATAATATTTTGTTCTGGTTTACAGATGAACTTGGATGGCATGTAATCATATAATGGGTTGATACCTAAAACAATAATTGCCATCAGCCATCCATAATGTGCATTCTGCAGTTCTAGATAGTAAACAAGATAAAACAAACAAACTCAAAAACAAACTCAAGATAAAAGAAAACCTATAGTTGCAATATGGCATTGTTCACTGCATAGCTATAACCACCTACCATCATCAAACACATCAAAATTTGCTGCTTAAAAAAAAACAACAAAAAACGCAACTTTTCCTGGCCCCTCAATTTTCTCGCAATAAAATGCCTAAAATCAGCGCAACTTCTGCCGCAACTTTTCAGAAAACCTGCCGCGAAATCAAGCATTTTTGATCGCAACAATCACAAAAAAGGCCCGCGAAATCCTGGGGGGACTGATAATATGTGCGATGTGATTATGTCTGGATAAAATAATTAGAAAATTTCTGGTGGTCTGGTCTCCGCATTTGGGCTCAGCTGTTTATTTCATTATCAGGAGAAATCTGATGTGATTCAACAGATAGCATTGTTGTCTGAGGTCAGAGTCCTGTTGGTAGGCAAAAGATTGAAAAGAATTGATACAACATAGACTGAATAACAAACCGGCAGTTAACATTAACTAAATGGGCAATAGCAACATGAAACTGAATCATTTAGTGTAAGCAGCCAGTTCATGTTGTATCAAATATTTTCATTCTTGCTCCTACTAACATCACTAATCCAACAGGGTTTTGGATTGAACCACACTAGATTATACTGTAATTGGGAGTGAAATAAAGTGGTGATTCTGAGACAAAACCAAGACTCTCAGATCATACTCCACTGAACTTGTTTTGAAGCAGTCTCAGTTAGAACATTGTGCACTCTTCTTTGCAACACTTTTGCCATGCCACAACTTGCTTAACTTGTTTAAGAAAAACAAACAAACAAGAAAAAATTCTGGTGTATTTTAAGATGTTTTCACTTACAAAAGTCCCTTTTTCACTGGCTATTTCCGAGGACGAATGTGACAACACAGTTAAAATCTCTCTCTCCCTCTCCTCTGTCTAATGTCTCATGCTCCTAGAAATGAGACATAACATTAAATATGGCTATACTTTTTATACTTATGTAAAATAAAGTTCAGTTTAAGCAGAACTAGACCAGAGATATTTTCCTCTGTTTCCATACATTTTTAATTATTATTTCATAATTTTTAACAGATTTACCTTTTATGACCATGAGATCTATTCAATGAGTTGTATTTATTTGCTATGTGTCAGAGCCCCTCTAGATTGCCTTTATATCAGGCTACTCTTCATGAAACATGTAGGCTACATAATTGACACAATTGCTCAAGTAGGATAAAATAAATACTGATTTGAGAATAAATTTAGATATGTACGGTTAAAGTAAACTGAGCCCAAAATGAAGCTCTATAGCCTATAATTATGGGATGCACTTCAGCACCCCTCATCACTCACCTCAGCAGTCAAACTCTCTCCACTGTCCCATGCTGACCCTGCCTCTGACTCGCTCTCAGTATTTTTAGTTGTATTTTTGTTTTTTGCTTAATATTGTCTTTTTTATTTTATTTTTGTTTGTTTTATTTTACGGCACTTTGGTCAACTGCTGTTGTGTATAAAGTGCTTTATAAATAAATTTGACTTTGCCATTGACATCGACAATTGTTCAGGTGTGAGATAAGCCCATTGGCAATGTGCCCATTGTACTGGGACATTATAGTCCCCATGCAACTTGCTTAACCTGTTTAGTAGGGAGCAAAACATTGTTTGCTTTACCTGCTCATCGCCAGGATTCTGGTCTTTTGTTTGTTTCTGTTCTCTCCCGTGACAGCTTTTGTTGGCACCTCCCTCCCACAGCCTTGCTGCACTATTCAACATCTGAACTACATACCACTACATATACTATTCAACATCTGAACAACCAACTACATACCAACTACTCTGAAGATTTACTGAAACTGGCTGTGTTGATCATGTTAAAGACATTCTTGTACATTTGCAACAAAGAAATCACAATAATCTGGTTTACACTAGATTTCTCAAGCCAGTGAAAGTGAAAGTTATGGTTGGCATGGTTGGCCATCCATAATAAGATGGTTTGAGACTTGCAAAGAATCGTATCTAGTATGCAAAATGGCGTCAAAGGAAGAAGAGGATATAATTTGTCCTGTGTGTTCTAAATTTTACAAGGATCCTGTCACCCTGACCTGTAATCACTGCTTCTGTAGAAACTGTCTTACGAAGATCTGGGAAACCAAAGGAAAAAGAGAATGTCCAGTTTGCAAAAGGACATCATCAATGGAGTTCATTTACCCAAGTATGTCTGACTTGTCTGAAACAACGTCTGAGACTGGATTACAAGAGAGAAATCAGACGCACTGGTTCTGTAAAGAACACAATAGAAAACTTAAGCTCTTCTGCCAGGATGATAAACAGCTTGTGTGCTTGAAGTGTCGGGACTCAGAATTACACAAACATCACAAATTCAGTCCAGCTGGAGAAGCAACATCTGATAGGAAGGTAAGAGCCTTTGGATCAGAGCACTCTGTGGTATTTTTTGTAGGCAATGCTGCCTTCACTGCACTATTCTCATCAGTTTAGGCTAAGTATGAGGGTTGAGTGTGTTAGGGTTAGAAATAGAATAAAGGGCAAAATAAGGGTCCAACATGCTAGCATTCAAATTTTTACTGGGAGAAAATGAGTTGTGATTAAAAGTGATTAATCATGATTCATCATTGCAAAATTTTGTGATTAATCAGATGATTATATTTTAATCGTTTGATAGCACGAGTAATAATATCAAATCCAAGTTGAATGGTCATGGATTTCTTGGATGAGAATATGAGAATAAATACTATATATGACATTATTTTGCACTGTAACTATCACTATTAGAAGTACACAGATGTAGATCACACAGTTGTAGATGTAGATCACACAGTTTTAGATGATGATCATACAATTTTAGTCACTTTTGTGCTGAAAAACTTCAAGGTGTGATGTAAGCAATAAATCCTGAGAGGACGATGGTACTACTCCTGACACGAGGCTGCTCTAGTTTATGGCTAACTGCTGGTTAAAGCAATATACCGGAGTAAGTTTAAGCATAGACCTGCTGCACGAGCCTTCTAACAGCAATATATTTAGCATGAAATGAAAGATTTTCGAACAGCACAGACCTAACGCGAACGCGAAACACTTTACATTGAGTCAATGTAACCTCAGATCTTACTTTCGGTTTCCAATAGTCAGGTCACATTGATTCAGTGTAAAGTGCCTGTTCGCTTCTGCGTTCGCGTTCGGTCTGTGCTGTACCAAATTATTTTGTTCCACTCACTAACTAGCGCATTTAGCAAGCTCTTTCAACAGGGCTATGCTTGATCCGACCCACGATTAAATTTGATCTGGTCCCTCAAATAAAATCTAATTTCTAAACTGGCCAGTACTTGGCACGCACCGTTAAAACTACAAGTACCGCAATGCATCGTCACTGTGCTGGCATCACGTCAATCAAGGCCATGAGCGTGAGCCCAGTCCCCTGGTTCCCACTCTAGCCTAAAGCCTACTGTACTACTGTACTGTCACGTTGCCCAATGCTAAACTTTTTATTACTTTGCTTGCTTAAAAATGGCAAAACAAAAAGTGGACTTCCAGCAGTAGTGGGAGGTTGAGTACCTGTTCACTGACATAACTTGCAAACCTATCTGTTTTGTGTGTGGTGCAGATGTGGCTGTCATGAAAGAATTCTATATTTTGTTAAGTAAGCCAAGCTATGTTATTGCAATAGCTAACAAAGACAACTTTCAGATTCGTATGTGTTAAAATTAAGTTCATAAAGAATGCTGAACATGTTCGGCCCCGATGGGACCCAGTTTTTGTATTTCGGCCCACAGTGTATTTGAGTTTGACACCCCTGCTCTATATTATCAATTTTCAGCAAAATATCTGTAGCCCTATAGGATTTTGAGATATTGATTCCTTAGTGATACTTTTATTACCTCTGCCAAGGAGGTTATGTTTTTGGTCACGTTGGTTTGTCTGTTTGTTTGTCAGCAGGATAACTCGAAAAGTACTACACTGATTTGGATGAAATTTTCAGACAGTGCATATATTGGGACAAGCAAGAACCAAATTGATTTTGGTGGTGATTGGTGATCCAGAACATGATCTGGAATTTATATTGTGTCTGTGACCACATTGTCTTGGCGGAGGTCTGCACTTTTCTAGATTTAATTTTGTATTTACTTTTGTAATATGAATATCAATCTGTAACAATTGTAAATACATGGGTGTATTTCATAAAAGAATTAAGTTTGTAAAATGTTCTCCACAGTTGTCAGTTAAACTTAATCTGCTTGCTGATAAGATGGGCAATCAATAGAGTAGGCTACGTAAGGATGTTTTCTGGTTTGTGTTGTCACCAGAGGGACTGCAAAAAGTGACCAACAAAAAGAGAATTTTGTCAGACAATGTCTAATTGGAAATTGTATGCATCGAGAAAACTTTCTCTGACTCTGATGTAGCCAAATGAAGCCAAAGTCAGTCCATCTGAACAAGTGTTTTTTAGCATACCAGTGAAAGTTTAGATGGTAGACTATGGTGATGGATAATCTTAACTTGGGGGAGCATGTAGATGGTTAAGAGTAGGGGCTCTAGCACAGACCCCTGGGGAACTCCTTGAGTGATGGGCTGGAATAGAGTTAGCTGACTGAAACCATAAGGGTGCCGTGTCTCTCAGGCCCAACCATTCGTAGAGATGCTTAATGAGGATTGGATGAGAGACTGTGTTGAATGCAGCAAAAGGTTTATATTCTTAACATCATTGTTTTTTTCCTACTCAGATATTGGCTGATCAGAAGGATGATATCCATGCTTTGCCAGAAAATCCTGCTAAATCATCTTTTAAGAAGGCCATTCCCAGAGCTACAAAACAAGTTAGTTGCTTAAGGAATGCCGTACTCAACATTGCTGTAATAGGGGAGAGTGGGGCAGGAAAGTCTTCGTTTGTGAATGCTATCAGAGGTCTAGATGACACCGATGAAGGAGCTGCACCAGTTGATGAGGAAGAATGCACCATGAGGCCCATGATGTACCCCCATCCTACTACCCCCAATGTGATATTCTGGGATATACCAGGAGTAGGAACCAAAACCTTCAATGCAAATTCTTACACTAAAAAAATTCAAATGAAGAAATATGACCTCTTTATCATAGTAAGTGGGTCTAGAGTCAAAGAGAATGATATCAAGCTGGCTGAGGAAATTAAGAAAAAGAAAAGGAATTTTTACTTTGTTCATTCAAAGACTGATGATGAAGTAACAAATGGTGAAAGAAGAGAGGTGAGAGAGGAGAAGATACTTCAAGAAATACGAGACCGTTGTATGAGGGATCTCACTGCACTTGGATCTCCTCCTGTCTTCCTCATTACCTCCCATGACCTGAACAGGTTTGACTTCCCTAAACTGATAGATACTCTGGATATAGCCCCTCCAGTGAACACAAGAAACACTGACAGATCTACAAAGAGTGGGGCAGAAGGATCTGTTCCATTTGGGAAGGTAAAATTCACCAGTGAAAACATCAGGGATCCGCCAGGAATAGGAACCTCAGCATTCAATGAAATTCCAGAGGACAGCTTATTTAATGTAGTGCTCAACATTGCCATAACAGGGGAGAATGAAACAGGAAAGTCCTCCTTTGTGAATGCCATCAGAGGTCTGACTGACACAGATGAAGGAGCTGCACCGGTTGGCGAGGGGGAAAAAATCAATGTGCCCAAGATGTACCCCCATCCAACTCTTCCCAATGTGAACATCTGGGATCTGCCAGGTGTGGGTACCCCGGAATTCTATGCAAAGTCGTATGCTAAAGAAATGCAATTTAAAACCTTCGACTTTTTTATCATTGTAAGTGCATCTAGATTCAAAGAGAATGACATAAATCTGGCTAAAGAAATTAAGAAACAGAAAAGAATTTCTACTTTGTTCGCTCAAAGATTGATAATGATTTAAAAAATGCTGAAAGAAGGGGGGTGAAAGAAGAGGACACTCTTCAAAAAATACGAGACAGTTGTAAGAAGAATCTCACTAAACTGGGATCTCCTCCTGTCTTCCTCATTACTTCCCATGACCTGAGCAGGTTTGACTTCCAAGACCTGGTAGATGCTTTGGAGAGAGACCTTCCAGAGGAGAAAGGTGATGCTCTTGTTAAGGGTTTGCCTGTTTATTCCCAGAGGTCTCTAGAGAATAAATACAATGACTTTAAAAAAGCAGTCTGGGGTTTGGCCGCTGCATCAGGTGCAGTAGGAGGAGCACCAGTGCCAGGCCTCTCGACTGCTTTGGATATTGCCATGGTAGTGTCATTTTTCACTGCATGCTACCATTCATTTGGGCTAGATGACAAATCCCTCATAAAACTGGGGAAGAGAGTGAACAAGCCAATACTGGAGAAGGTTCAAGAATCTAAGCTTATTCAAGCAATTGCAAAAAAGACTTTGCGTTCATCAGACCTGATATCAAAACTTATGGTGGCAGGTGCTGTTGAGACACTCTGCATCTTTGTGCCTGTGCTTGGAAATATAATAGCAGCTGGAGTATCTTTTGTTACAACGCGGGCAGTTCTCCAGAAGGGACTGGATGAGATGTATGAAGTGGCAAAAATAGTGATTAAAATGGCAGAACTAGAGTAATTGTTTACAAATGTAAATTGATTGTGCTGTTGTAGTGATCCCACCCTGTACAAAATTGTGTTTATATACTGTAACTGGCCCCCACCTGGTTGCCAGGAATTTACTGTTAAAATGTAATATAGTCCTAAATTTGAAATAGTATGTGTAAAAAAAAAAAGATAATTGTATAATCCCAAGACTTGACATTATTATGGGTAATTAATGTAAAATATTGATGTAAATTTGTAATAAAGTGAAACATTATACTGTACACATTGTACTTGAACTGTCCAGCTGATTTCTTTTTTTGTTGTAACATAATATCACTGCAATTAAACATCTTTAGGCCTTGAGACTTGGCAATTTACCGGCATCAATGTAACCCCCATAAACTGGTTGACTGTGAACACCCGGCCCGTTAGTCAAAATTTAAAACTTAATGTGGTCCTTCGACAAAAATAATTGCCCACCCCTGCTCGAGAGGCAAGTCATCAACATAAGCAAAAGGCTTTTTTTCAGGGTAAATTCATTACCCTTTCATTTAATCTCTAAAGTCTTTATAAGGGCCATAAACCTATGCTATATCTACTTTTGTTTTAGTTTTCTGTTTTTTAGGTTTTCTGTTTCCAGGAGAGCCTAGCCTATCCATAAACAGAGTTTGGTGTGATGCATGAGCATAGTATTATGGGAAATACAATGTATTCCCTTGCAATCTCTCCCCTACATTCTTTTTGTTTTCTCTCCCAGGCTCTGGTTCTCTGACTCCTCACTGTATTCCAGTTCTGTCTGGTCACAGATGCACATCACTTAGTTACTTTTCAATGTCAACAATGTGTTATCTAATTCACATGGTTTATTTGTGGCTGTTTTACTCATTATGATCATCAATTGACTGAATGACTTCATAAAAGAATACTCCACCTTTTTATGAGTTATGAGTTATTCACCCTCTTACCTGAAGTTAAACACATTTAAACTGTAGGAGTCATTTCCAAAAATGTACTGACAGAATATTTGAGTTATTTTATTGTCTTCATATTTTATTGCACGGTGAAGAATGGTGTGCAGTAGACATGCACATGTCCTGGTTATAGACATATTAGACCTGTCGTCTGGGAACATATTTTGATTTGGAAAGGAAATGTATTTTGTGGAATCAAATGTGTCGACTGCTGCACTTAGGGTGGGTTGTATACCTAGAACAGAAAAACTTGGTTCAGCAAACCCTTGGAAATAAGGCTTATTGTTTTGATACGCCATTACACAAGACATGTGTTCTATAACAAATCAGATTCACGCACAGAATTATAGTGACCTGGGAGGCTGCACTTCAATGACAGTAGCTATTATGCATGGCACCAGTAGGCCCAGTGCCCACTAAGGAATTTAGGGATATTGTCAGTATACAAAGCAATGGTTCGGCACCATTCAAGCATAGCCCTGTTGTAAGAGTCTACTGACTGAGTTATGGCAAGTTCACACTACCCGATATTAGCCACGACAGGACAAAACACTACACGTTTGTGAGCTATCCAGTGTTCACACTTAGATAGCGAGTGGAATGGAGGAATTTGGAACCACATAGGCAGAATACAATGCAAATGCAAACCTTTAGGCGTACACACAAAATCTCAAACAGGTCTTGAGATCATATTTGAGCTCTATAAAGCCTATGTTCTCTGTATTGTTTCATTAGGCCTATGTGCTTGTGCTCTTATATGCCAAAATTTATCTGCAATAAAGACAATAATGATCAATTCAATAATAATTTTTGACCCTCTAATCTCTAATCTTCAAAGCCTAATATACCTTTTCATATTCAAATGGTTACCAAGACAAAAAGGAAACAAAGTCAAAAGTCACATTTTCCAGGGAATGTCTAATACACACATTACCTGAAAAATCTGCTCAAATCAAAACCTTCCCCTACTCATACAGCAGCCTTCTGGTGCCATCTCATGGCCATTTTACATGTAATGTATGTAGGCCTTAGACATTCCTTTGAAAATGTGGCCCTGTATAGCTAGGTTTATAAAACAAGCTTTTAAGCAATGTCTGATAGTTGTTTTAACATACAGTATCTTCAGACTGACTTTGATGACATAAGTATTTGTTTACAAGCCATGGGAAACCATGGTAGGACTATAAATTGTTGTGGATAAAAAAGGTCTGTATCACAGGGATATGCAGTGCAAACTAAAACCAAATGGATCAAAACCAAATGAGTCTTTGGAATCCCATACTTGGACCAACAAAACAAAGATCAAAACAATCAGTCTGTATTGCCAAGGCTATTCCATTCAGATATAAACCCACATTTTGAAAATACATTGTATAATTCAAAATGCATTTTATACATTATCAGAACAT
>JAODXP020000024.1:4019797-4024267 GCA_027497455.2 Sardinella longiceps | reverse complement strand
TTTGCTGTGATATATTAGGCATCAGTTTATGTCTCTACAAAACATTTTAATCAGTATGGACATCATGTCTCCCCTGCCTTTGGACCATAATGGCAAGGAAAGGCCATTAACGGCTGACATGCTCCACTCTGAGTGCGAAACCTCATCAGGAGTGTTGCCACAAATGCACACACGTTCACACACACACACACACACACAGACATACACGCACGCACACACACACACACTGAGACATACACACACACACACACTAACATAGATACACTTGTCCAAAAATATACACACTTAGCAGCCCATCTGATCATCAACAATGTCTGCAACCACACAAGTACACACACACACACACACACACATACATACATTTCTGATGAGGTACTTGCATTTTATGACCAAACACATCACACAGAAAATTGCATAATGTATGACTTGGTCAAGTTGGCACCTGGCTTTCAAGAGTCAGTCTGCATGTGTGTGTGTGTGTGTGTGTGTGTGTGTGTGTGTGTGTGTGTGTGTAAAGATAGAGGGAGAGAGAGGCAGGCAGTAGGAGTTTCTCTTTGAAAACTGAATAAGCACACCAGGAGCTTTGATCCGCCCTATTTGAAACAGGCAAGAAAAGAGCTTCAAAATGACATGTCATATCAGACACATTTTTATAATGGACTAGATGGAATCAGCCAGTGCCTCTGTTTGGTTCAGAAATCCAATTTCAAGGCATGGTGGCGCAGGAATGCGGTTCAGATCTCCAGACTGTGTGAGTTATGGGTCTGTAACCACGCAGGAGATGAAATATCAGAATAATATGGCTCCCTTTTTCTCGGCAAGCGAGATAGGGGACGCCGCCGCTACCACCGTCTCGTAAAGCGCTCATATGAGAGAGCACGCATGACTGACCCCACAGCTGCCAATCAGGGGCCACGCCGTCGCCATGGCACCAGTAGCCAGTCAGGACTGGAGGCTTCATCGACCAGCAGTACGCACATCGCATGTCTGCCAGGGTATTTAAAATCTATTCAACAGCATCTTCAAGCTAGACATGGCTGCAAGACGTTTTACTTTTCAGAATTTTGTAAAAGACCTTGAAAAGGTCTTTGATGTTATTTGCCCTCTAACGGCGCCTTCCAGGCAGCAATGCCTTCAAGGCCCCCCAAATGAAAGAAGTTTTAGTTCTGTGTAGACCACGGCTGATGAGATTTGGTGCATGAGAAATCATGGGAATATCTCACCTGAAATCCAATTAAAAGTGTTGCCTATCCGTTGGTAGTGCTGTTTATTGATTTATCAAAAATGCATGGCATAAATGTTACCTGTAGGCTATGTATAAGTACCACAATGGGCTTAGCCATGCTAAGTATGCTCTGCATTGTAGGAAGATGTCATTGGACAGATTAAGCAGATTGAATTGGACAGACTTCATGTTGTTTGTGTTATTCCAGCACAATTGCACACTTTGTGTGCAAATTAAAACTTGTGAAGCCGTTTCCGTCTATTATTGTCTTATACAATGGCAGTGCTGGCTTGGATGGTGCAATATACACTGTTTAAGCCCACTTATACGGCATGTCGTGCAACTATACCTTTTTTAAAGGCCACCCACTTGCAGGATTTAGGTTAAGTTTCAATGTCTCCTACTGATTGTACCTTTACCACATAGAACTCATTGGTATTGATAAATTACATGTTGCGGAGTAAAAATGTGCCCCTTTGCAAGCTCGTCCGTGTCTCCTAACAGTAGATATCACACTTGCAATATCAGTGAGAGCATCCAGTCTCGTTTGTTTTGGTTAGCAGGCAGGCTAGGTCTTGTGACTTGGCTGAAGTTTACTATTTTAATTAAAATGTGATTTGTACCTCCTCAGCCTATTCTACTGTCGATACATTTTGATAGCGGCTTGCTCCATCAACTAGGCCTACACAATTCTACATGGAGGGTTATTGGCAGATATGGCTTTAGAACTAGAGGCTTTGTTTGGTTCTTAGCCTACTGGATGGCGTAACCGGACTTGCATAGGGTTGCTTTAAAAGTAATAATAATACACAAGAGAGAGCAGTTTCCTCTTCCTCTGAACTATCCATGCCATGTTTGGGCTTGGGTCTCGGGGGGGACATGAGTCTATATGAGCGTTTCTCAAAGTCGAGAATGCTTCCTAGGTAGCACACTAGCCTTGGAAGCCGTACACTTCAAAAACGAGGATCCATCAGTGCATCCTTGAAAAATCTATGAACAAAGGCCTCTGTCCTCGCTAGAATTTCGAAGCATGCTTGACTTTGGAACAGTACTTGGCGACTGACAATGACGTGGAATGCTCGAAAAAGCAGCCTTCCAAGTATGCTTCCTCGACTTTGAGAAACACTCTATATCCTGATCCAACCCTGACTCTTTCTCTCTCCCACTGCTCACCTGTTACTATTTGTATTCCTGACTGTCCTTGGAGAAAGGCAAAAGGCTAAACAGAGTCCAAAAAGGTCTTTTTTTTTCTCTGGATCCTTCTCAATCTCTCTCACTCACTCACTTCACTCCTTGGGTGTTTGGGACGCCTCGAGCATATCATGACATATTAGACTCTGTGTGAGAGCCAAAAGCTGACTGAGATGTGTGTGTGTGTGGTGGTGCTTAAAATGGTGCTGTGTGTGTGTGTGTGTGTGTGTGTGTGTGTGTGTGTGTGTGTGTGTGTGTGTGTTGATGAAGTATCTCTGGAGCTGGTTTTGATGTGTGCCTGTAGGCTCTGAGTCTTCAGCATTATGCTGTGGCTTTGGGTCTAATGTCTGAATTAGTTCATTACCTCCAAAATGAGCCTGTGTGTGTGTGTGTGTCTCTCTCTCTCTGTGTGTGTGTGTGTGTGTGTGTGTGTGTGTGTGTGTGTGTGTGTGTGTGTGTGTCTCTCTCTCTCTCTCTCTCTCTCTCTCTCTCTGTGTGTGTGTGTGTGTGTGTGTGTGTGTGTGTGTGTGTGTGTGTGTGTGTGTGTGTGTGTGTGTCTACAGCCTATAGAAACAAAGTTAGGGTTCCTTATCTTTCAAATGAGTCCATAGCAAAAGCTGATGGAAATGATAATTATGCAGTGTTCTCCAGCCGCTACACACACACACACACACACACACACACACACACACTGCTGAAGATCCCTCTCCCATGGTCAAAACAACAGGATTGATGACACAAATCCACCCAAACACACTAACTCCACTCCAGGTGATCCTGCCCACGACGTCATACAGGATTTAGCTTATTGCAGGAAAACAACCTCTATCTATCTCTGACTGACCTGCTTTACCTAGAGGACACAAACACACACTCACACTCACGCGTGCTCACACAGAAATACACACACTAACAAACACAAATGCACACACACAGATACACAAACACACACCCATACACACACACAAAGACACAAACACACACACAAACACACACACACACACACACACACACACACAACCAAAGTTATGAAGGACTCACACACACTAATACATGCACACAGATACACACACACACTCAAAAACACAAACACATACACACAAGTCGACCAAAGCTGCAGTATAAAGGACCTTTATGAAATGCCCTCTGCTTTCTAAAGACACCTTTGCGTTTACATAGCAGAGGAGTGGCCAAATCACCCTGGCCCAGCTCAGCTCTGGTCTGCTCTGTGCATAGAAAGCATGATGAGGGTGCTTTGCTGCTTTACCCTTGTCCCATCCATCCAAGGAGGATTTAAAAATAAAAATTGAAGCGTGTAGTTAAAGTAAACCAGGCCACACACACACACACACACACACACACACACACACACACACACACACACACACACACACACACACACACACATACACACACTTGTGCAAAGATAAGCTCTGGCAAGCCAGTCAAACCACAGATGGTTTACTGAAACTCAGCTCTCAGTGTTTGGTGGTTGTGTGTGTGTGTGTGTGCGCGCACGCGTGTGTGTGTGTGTGCGTGTGTGTGTGTGCTTGGAGAAGTTAGGGGCCAGGGGGTTGGTGGCTTGGGAGCTGCTAGTACCTTGGCAGCTAGCATACATCAAGCCCCCCATCCAAACACACACACACACACACTCTGCTGTCAAGCTTATTTATTGCAGTCATTTTAATGATTAGGTTACAAGCAAAGACAAGTCAGATAAATGAGGACTGCCTTGTCCTAGAAAACCACATCAGGAGGGACTGTGTGTGTGTGTGTGTGTGTGTGTTTGCCAGACTCAGGTTGGACAGAGAGACAGGGGGAAGGATACATGGCAACTCAGTTCTGTTCAATAGCATGGTTCCAGAACTGTGTCGCTAGGGAAACAGGAATGTAATCAGGCAGAATTTGGAGATGGCATTCCTGGAAAACTCACCCAGTCAGCCAGGCAGTCTGTGATCCGTGACCAGCCCCAGATCCACGCGCCGATCCCCCATTATGGAGATGAAATCTCCCCTGCCGTCATTACAATTATTGCCCAGATAAGATCAGTGAGG
>JAODXP020000024.1:4004797-4014797 GCA_027497455.2 Sardinella longiceps | reverse complement strand
TTGATTTATTTTCATAGTACATAGTCCATAGGACTTCCTCACATTAAGACGTGAGACCAGGTTGGTGTGTGTGTGTGTGTGTGTGTGTGTGTGTGTGTGTGTGTGTGTGTGTGTGTGTGTGTGTGTGTGTGTTTAATGGGGCTGCTAATCCAGGTGTTGCATGTGTTGTTGCAGATGACACTACTGTATATCTTCTACATTTAACAGAGAAAGGACATGGTTGGTTGAATATTTCACATATTATAAACTGTAATCCCATAGATCAGGCATCAGCCAAATGCTTATTAATCTGTTAGTGGCACTGTGGGCTATAATGATACTGTAAGTAGAGTAAATAAGTTTCCAATTAACCTCATGAGATATTGCAGTTGCACATGGCGCTGTAAAGCTCAATTATGTGACACAGATGTTGCTTTGGCGGCCATATTTGATCCAATAAGGGGCAGGGTCATTCCTGCCCATTTACACACCAGCAGACAGACATGACAGGCCATTTTAGGACCTACCAGTGCCACCCACGTCTCAGCACCTTCTGAGGGGAGAGAGAGGCTTCATAGTGATCCTGGATAAAAAAGAATTATGTGTGACATCCATTACACTAAGAAAATAGCCACAATACTGGAGATGTTTGTGTGATAGAGCCTTTTTGGCAGCGTATTTCACTCAAAGACTTATTTATCTTTATTTTTTTTTTTTTCTAAAATGTGTAATATGCAGAGCACAGCCATGTGTTTCACCCCAGCCTAATAAACAGTTGGAGGATTGGCATATTGAAATAAGCTCTCTTTGTTCTTATTCATGGATATTTGATCTTATAGCTATTTGAAGCTATTTGAACTTAAGATCTTATCTTCCAAAGCCATCTATCCACCACTCAAAAGATCACACAGATTTGTGTTCAGATGCATTAGCCTGTGTTTGTTCCTGTCTTAACCCAAACACATCACCCATTATGGCTGAGGGTGCGGTTTATCAGCGGTTTATCACTCATTTAGGTCATATTTGTCCCCGTTCATGTGATCAGATTCCATAGAGGTGATCCAAAAACATATTCAAGCCATTTTGTACTTTAGACTTTAAAGATTTGATATTTTATGGAAAGCTAGCTACATGGATGAACTGAAGGATAGAGACCAAATAATTCTCAAACAGCTTTAAACTTTACAAAGCCTCTCGAAACAACCATTAGCAGGCAGATGTTCACACTGGCACATTCAGCAGTTAAAATCTTCATGGACGTATATGAATGTAAATGTCTGTTGATAAAGTGGGGTGTCACTGAAGTCCCTGATGGGAAAGTGGCCAACATTCCAATACTTTTGTATTTTTCTGTCCTGTCTGTATAAAAGAAAGAAAATTTGATACAACATAAGAAGAAGAAGTAGCCTAACAGTTTATGTTAACTGAATGGGGCATAACTTAAAGTTAATTTTTTAACTTAACAACTATCTCACTTGACCTAAACAACAGGGCTTTGAATTGAATTGAATTGAATTGAATTGGCCGTTTTATAGTGAAATAAAACCTTGGCCTGACTGACTGAAAATATAGTTGATTCTGAGACAAAACCAAAATCTTACAAGACTCTCAAAACTTAGTCTCCATTGAACGTGTTTTGAACCTACTGTTTGAACCTACTCAATTGGCACATTGTCCACTGTACAGCATGCCACAACTTTCTTAACTTGTTTAGTAGGTAGCAAAACAACATTGTTATTTTTATCTGCTCATCTCCATAGTCACTGGCATTTCACTTGAGTATGTTTTCCTAGTTCCTCTCCGGGTAGGCATAGGCTAAACACTGAAACAATTGTCTTCTCTGTTACACTTAAGTTGGTTCCCATTCTTAGGTCTTATCAGAATTCAGAGCAGTCAATTTTTTTCTTGGTTTTGTAAGCTAGCTTGCATCTTTTCCATGTTTTAAGATCTCAAATCCTGTTTTGGCTTGTATGAAGTACAAAGCTTATTACATGGCTTTATATTTTTGCATTAAAATTAAGCACGATTTTTTTCAGCCAAGTAATTGCCACATAGTTATTTATTGTAGGACAAACAGCACAGCCCATGCCTTGCTTCTTGCTGTGGAACTACTTCACTTGTAGCTTCTAAATATATAAGAGTGCTAGCTCCCTGGCAGATGGCTTACACTATTAGGTATACCACAGTTTTACTAATGCTTAGTCACAGTCTACTAGTGTAATCAATCAAGCCCTAATATGATTTAAGGTTAGGCAATGGTGATGAAGATGATGACATGCAACAACCACTCCTTCCTTCTTTGCTTTAAAGCAGCACTTTCATCACTATTTCAGATATATTTTTAATATAATATTTTGTTCTGGTTTACAGATGAACTTGGATGGCATGTAATCATATAATGGGTTGATACCTAAAACAATAATTGCCATCAGCCATCCATAATGTGCATTCTGCAGTTCTAGATAGTAAACAAGATAAAACAAACAAACTCAAAAACAAACTCAAGATAAAAGAAAACCTATAGTTGCAATATGGCATTGTTCACTGCATAGCTATAACCACCTACCATCATCAAACACATCAAAATTTGCTGCTTAAAAAAAAAAACAGCAAAACGTAACTTTTCCTGGCTTCGCAATTTTCTCGCAATAAAATGCCTAAAATCAGCGCAACTTCTGCCGCAACTTTTCAGAAAACCTGCCGCGAAATCAAGCATTTTTGATCGCAACAATCACAAAAAGGCCCGCGAAATCCTGGGGGGACTGATAATATGTGCGGATGTGATTATGTCTGGATAAAATAATTAGAAAATTTCTGGTGGTCTGGTCTCCGCATTTGGGCTCAGCTGTTTATTTCATTATCAGGAGAAATCTGATGTGATTCAACAGATAGCATTGTTGTCTGAGGTCAGAGTCCTGTTGGTAGGCAAAAGATTGAAAAGAATTGATACAACATAGACTGAATAACAAACCGGCAGTTAACATTAACTAAATGGGCAATAGCAACATGAAACTGAATCATTTAGTGTAAGCAGCCAGTTCATGTTGTATCAAATATTTTCATTCTTGCTCCTACTAACATCACTAATCCAACAGGGTTTTGGATTGAACCACACTAGATTATACTGTAATTGGGAGTGAAATAAAGTGGTGATTCTGAGACAAAACCAAGACTCTCAGATCATACTCCACTGAACTTGTTTTGAAGCAGTCTCAGTTAGAACATTGTGCATCTTCTTTGCAACACTTTTGCCATGCCACAACTTGCTTAACTTGTTTAAGAAAAACAAACAAACAAGAAAAATTCTGGTGTATTTTAAGATGTTTTCACTTACAAAAGTCCCTTTTTCACTGGCTATTTCCGAGGACGAATGTGACAACACAGTTAAAATCTCTCTCTCCCTCTCCTCTGTCTAATGTCTCATGCTCCTAGAAATGAGACATAACATTAAATATGGCTATACTTTTTATACTTATGTAAAATAAAGTTCAGTTTAAGCAGAACTAGACCAGAGATATTTTCCTCTGTTTCCATACATTTTTAATTATTATTTCATAATTTTTAACAGATTTACCTTTTATGACCATGAGATCTATTCAATGAGTTGTATTTATTTGCTATGTGTCAGAGCCCTTCTAGATTGCCTTTATATCAGGCTACTCTTCATGAAACATGTAGGCTACATAATTGACACAATTGCTCAAGTAGGATAAAATAAATACTGATTTGAGAATAAATTTAGATATGTACGGTTAAAGTAAACTGAGCCCAAAATGAAGCTCTATAGCCTATAATTATGGGATGCACTTCAGCACCCCTCATCACTCACCTCAGCAGTCAAACTCTCTCCACTGTCCCATGCTGACCCTGCCTCTGACTCGCTCTCAGTATTTTTAGTTGTATTTTTGTTTTTTGCTTAATATTGTCTTTTTATTTTATTTTTGTTTGTTTTATTTTACGGCACTTTGGTCAACTGCTGTTGTGTATAAAGTGCTTTATAAATAAATTTGACTTTGCCATTGACATCGACAATTGTTCAGGTGTGAGATAAGCCCATTGGCAATGTGCCCATTGTACTGGGACATTATAGTCCCCATGCAACCTGCTTAACCTGTTTAGTAGGGAGCAAAACATTGTTTGCTTTACCTGCTCATCGCTCAGGATTCTGGTCTTCTTGTTTGTTTCTGTTCTCTCCCGTGACAGCTTTTGTTGGCACCTCCCTCCCCACAGCCTTGCTGCACTATTCAACATCTGAACTACATACCACTACATATACTATTCAACATCTGAACAACCAACTACATACCAACTACTCTGAAGATTTACTGAAACTGGCTGTGTTGATCATGTTAAAGACATTCTTGTACATTTGCAACAAAGAAATCACAATAATCTGGTTTACACTAGATTTCTCAAGCCAGTGAAAGTGAAAGTTATGGTTGCCATGGTTGGCCATCCATAATAAGATGGTTTGAGACTTGCAAAGAATCGTATCTAGTATGCAAAATGGCGTCAAAGGAAGAAGAGGATATAATTTGTCCTGTGTGTTCTAAATTTTACAAGGATCCTGTCACCCTGACCTGTAATCACTGCTTCTGTAGAAACTGTCTTACGAAGATCTGGGAAACCAAAGGAAAAGAGAATGTCCAGTTTGCAAAAGGACACCATCAATGGAGTTCATTTACCCAAGTATGTCTGACTTGTCTGAAACAACGTCTGAGACTGGATTACAAGAGAGAAATCAGACGCACTGGCTCTGTAAAGAACACAAGAGAAAAGTTGAGTTTTTTTGCCAGAATGATAAACAGCTTGTGTGCTTGGTGTGCCGGGACTCAGCACTACACAAACATCACAAATTCATTCCTGCTGGAGTAGCAACATCTGATAGGAAGGTAAGAGCCTTTGGATCAGAGCACTCTGTGGTATTTTTTGTAGGCAATGCTGCCTTCACTGCACTATTCTCATCAGTTTAGGCTAAGTATGAGGGTTGAGTGTGTTAGGGTTAGAAATAGAATAAAAGGGCAAAATAAGGGTCCAACATGCTAGCATTCAAATTTTTACTGGGAGAAAATGAGTTGTGATTAAAAGTGATTAATCATGATTCATCATGGCAAAATTTTGTGATTAATCAGATGATTTTTTTAATCGTTTGATAGCACGAGTAATAATATCAAATCCAAGTTGAATGGTCATGGATTTCTTGGATGAGAATATGAGAATAAATACTATATATGACATTATTTTGCACTGTAACTATCACTATTAGAAGTACACAGATGTAGATCACACAGTTGTAGATGTAGATCACACAGTTTTAGATGATGATCATACAATTTTAGTCACTTTTGTGCTGAAAAACTTCAAGGTGTGATGTAAGCAATAAATCCTGAGAGGACGATGGTACTACTCCTGACACGAGGCTGCTCTAGTTTATGGCTAACTGCTGGTTAAAGCAATATACCGGAGTAAGTTTAAGCATAGACCTGCTGCACGAGCCTTCTAACAGCAATATATTTAGCATGAAATGAAAGATTTTCGAACAGCACAGACCTAACGCGAACGCGAAACACTTTACATTGAGTCAATGTAACCTCAGATCTTACTTTCGGTTTCCAATAGTCAGGTCACATTGATTCAGTGTAAAGTGCCTGTTCAGCTTCTGCGTTCGCGTTCGGTCTGTGCTGTACCAAATTATTTTGTTCCACTTACTAACTAGCGCATTTAGCAAGCTCTTTCAACAGGGCTATGCTTGATCCGACCCACGATTAAATTTGATCTGGTCCCTCAAATAAAATCTAATTTCTAAACTGGCCAGTACTTGGCACGCACCGTTAAAACTACAAGTACCGCAATGCATCGTCACTGTGCTGGCATCACGTCAATCAAGGCCATGAGCGTGAGCCCAGTCCCCTGGTTCCCACTCTAGCCTAAAGCCTACTGTACTACTGTACTGTCACGTTGCCCAATGCTAAACTTTTTATTACTTTGCTTGCTTAAAAATGGCAAAACAAAAAGTGGACTTCCAGCAGTAGTGGGAGGTTGAGTACCTGTTCACTGACATAACTTGCAAACCTATCTGTTTTGTGTGTGGTGCCGATGTGGCCGTCATGAAAGAATTCTATATTTTGTTAAGTAAGCCAAGCTATGTTATTGCAATAGCTAACAAAGACAACTTTCAGATTCATATGTGTTAACATTAAGTTCATAAAGAATGCTGAACATGTTCGGCCCCGATGGGACCCAGTTTTTGTATTTCGGCCCACAGTGTATTTGAGTTTGACACCCCTGCTCTATATTATCAATTTTCAGCAAAATATCTGTAGCCCTATAGGATTTTGAGATATTGATTCCTTAGTGATACTTTTATTACCTCTGCCAAGGAGGTTATGTTTTTGGTCACGTTGGTTTGTCTGTTTGTTTGTCAGCAGGATAACTCGAAAAGTACTACACTGATTTGGATGAAATTTTCAGACAGTGCATATATTGGGACAAGCAAGAACCAAATTGATTTTGGTGGTGATTGGTGATCCAGAACATGATCTGGAATTTATATTGTGTCTGTGACCACATTGTCTTGGCGGAGGTCTGCACTTTTCTAGATTTAATTTTGTATTTACTTTTGTAATATGAATATCAATCTGTAACAATTGTAAATACATGGGTGTATTTCATAAAAGAATTAAGTTTGTAAAATGTTCTCCACAGTTGTCAGTTAAACTTAATCTGCTTGCTGATAAGATGGGCAATCAATAGAGTAGGCTACGTAAGGATGTTTTCTGGTTTGTGTTGTCACCAGAGGGACTGCAAAAAGTGACCAACAAAAAGAGAATTTTGTCAGACAATGTCTAATTGGAAATTGTATGCATCGAGAAAACTTTCTCTGACTCTGATGTAGCCAAATGAAGCCAAAGTCAGTCCATCTGAACAAGTGTTTTTTAGCATACCAGTGAAAGTTTAGATGGTAGACTATGGTGATGGATAATCTTAACTTGGGGGAGCATGTAGATGGTTAAGAGTAGGGGCTCTAGCACAGACCCCTGGGGAACTCCTTGAGTGATGGGCTGGAATAGAGTTAGCTGACTGAAACCATAAGGGTGCCGTGTCTCTCAGGCCCAACCATTCGTAGAGATGCTTAATGAGGATTGGATGAGAGACTGTGTTGAATGCAGCAAAAGGTTTATATTCTTAACATCATTGTTTTTTTCCTACTCAGATATTGGCTGATCAGAAGGATGATATCCATGCTTTGCCAGAAAATCCTGCTAAATCATCTTTTAAGAAGGCCATTCCCAGAGCTACAAAACAAGTTAGTTGCTTAAGGAATGCCGTACTCAACATTGCTGTAATAGGGGAGAGTGGGGCAGGAAAGTCTTCGTTTGTGAATGCTATCAGAGGTCTAGATGACACCGATGAAGGAGCTGCACCAGTTGATGAGGAAGAATGCACCATGAGGCCCATGATGTACCCCCCATCCAACTACCCCCAATGTGATATTCTGGGATATACCAGGAGTAGGAACCAAAACCTTCAATGCAAATTCTTACACTAAAAAAATTCAAATGAAGAAATATGACCTCTTTATCATAGTAAGTGGGTCTAGAGTCAAAGAGAATGATATCAAGCTGGCTGAGGAAATTAAGAAAAAGAAAAAATAATTTCTACTTTGTTCATTCAAAGACTGATGATGAAGTAACAAATGGTGAAAGAAGAGAGGTGAGAGAGGAGAAGATACTTCAAGAAATACGAGACCGTTGTATGAGGGATCTCACTGCACTAGGATCCCCTCCTGTCTTCCTCATTACCTCCCATGACCTGAACAGGTTTGACTTCCCTAAACTGATAGATACTCTGGATATAGCCCCTCCAGTGAACACAAGAAACACTGACAGATCTACAAAGAGTGGGGCAGAAGGATCTGTTCCATTTGGGAAGGTAAAATTCACCAGTGAAAACATCAGGGATCCGCCAGGAATAGGAACCTCAGCATTCAATGAAATTCCAGAGGACAGCTTATTTAATGTAGTGCTCGACATTGCAGTAACAGGGGAGAATGAAACAGGAAAGTCCTCCTTTGTGAATGCCATCAGAGGTCTGACTGACACAGATGAAGGAGCTGCACCGGTTGGCGAGGGGGAAAAAATCAATGTGCCCAAGATGTACCCCCATCCAACTCTTCCCAATGTGAACATCTGGGATCTGCCAGGTGTGGGTACCCCGGAATTCTATGCAAAGTCGTATGCTAAAGAAATGCAATTTAAAACCTTCGACTTTTTTATCATAGTAAGTGGGTCTAGATTCAAAGAGAATGATATCAATCTGGCTAAAGAAATTAAGAAAAAGAAAAAGAATTTCTACTTTGTTCGATCAAAGATTGATATTGATGTAGAAAATGCTGAAAGAAGGGGGGTGAAAGAAGAGGACACTCTTCAAAAAATACGAGACAGTTGTAAGAAGAATCTCACTAAACTGGGATCTCCTCCTGTCTTCCTCATTACTTCCCATGACCTGAGCAGGTTTGACTTCCAAGACCTGGTAGATGCTTTGGAGAGAGACCTTCCAGAGGAGAAAGGTGATGCTCTTGTTAAGGGTTTGCCTGTTTATTCCCAGAGGTCTCTAGAGAAGAAATACAATGACTTTAAAAAGCAGTCTGGGGTTTGGCCGCTGCATCAGGTGCAGTAGGAGGAGCACCAGTGCCAGGCCTCTCGACTGCTTTGGATATTGCCATGGTAGTGTCATTTTTCACTGCATGCTACCATTCATTTGGGCTAGATGACAAATCCCTCATAAAACTGGGGAAGAGAGTGAACAAGCCAATACTGGAGAAGGTTCAAGAATCTAAGCTTATTCAAGCAATTGCAAAAAAGACTTTGCGTTCATCAAAGCTGATATCAAAACTTATGGTGGCAGGTGCTGTTGAGACACTCTGCATCTTTGTGCCTGTGCTTGGAAATATAATAGCAGCTGGAGTATCTTTTGTTACAACGCGGGCAGTTCTCCAGAAGGGACTGGATGAGATGTATGAAGTGGCAAAAATAGTGATTAAAATGGCAGAACTAGAGTAATTGTTTACAAATGTAAATTGATTGTGCTGTTGTAGTGATCCCACCCTGTACAAAATTGTGTTTATATACTGTAACTGGCCCCCACCTGGTTGCCAGGAATTTACTGTTAAAATGTAATATAGTCCTAAATTTGAAATAGTATGTGTAAAAAAAAAAAGATAATTGTATAATCCCAAGACTTGACATTATTATGGGTAATTAATGTAAAATATTGATGTAAATTTGTAATAAAGTGAAACATTATACTGTACACATTGTACTTGAACTGTCCAGCTGATTTCTTTTTTTGTTGTAACATAATATCACTGCAATTAAACATCTTTAGGCCTTGAGACTTGGCAATTTACCGGCATCAATGTAACCCCCATAAACTGGTTGACTGTGAACACCCGGCCCGTTAGTCAAAATTTAAAACTTAATGTGGTCCTTCGACAAAAATAATTGCCCACCCCTGCTCGAGAGGCAAGTCATCAACATAAGCAAAAGGCTTTTTTTCAGGGTAAATTCATTACCCTTTCATTTAATCTCTAAAGTCTTTATAAGGGCCATAAACCTATGCTATATCTACTTTTGTTTTAGTTTTCTGTTTTTTAGGTTTTCTGTTTCCAGGAGAGCCTAGCCTATCCATAAACAGAGTTTGGTGTGATGCATGAGCATAGTATTATGGGAAATACAATGTATTCCCTTGCAATCTCTCCCCTACATTCTTTGTTTTCTCTCCCAGGCTCTGGTTCTCTGACTCCTCACTGTATTCCAGTTCTGTCTGGTCACAGATGCACATCACCCAGTTACTTTTCAATGTCAACAATGTGTTATCTAATTCACATGGTTTATTTGTGGCTGTTTTACTCATTATGATCATCAATTGACTGAATGACTTCATAAAAGAATACTCCACCTTTTTATGAGTTATGAGTTATTCACCCTCTTACCTGAAGTTAAACACATTTAAACTGTAG
>JAODXP020000024.1:3974797-3999797 GCA_027497455.2 Sardinella longiceps | reverse complement strand
CAGTGATGACTTACGGGGGTACAGACAGAATTTGAGACTGAATTGGGAATCCCCTCTCCTAATACAAGGATACATTGTGGGGTCATTTGGGACATCCATGATCACTGTGGTAATAGAATTATTTTGCTCTCAATGCAAAGAAAGCTCTCTTTAATACATGTCATCACATACAGTACCTAGGGACACATTCAGGTGCAAACTTCCCCCCAAATCAGTGCAAAACCATAGAGTTAAAGCGCAATGAGACAGTCACATTGTACTGTACAAATATAATTTATTTAATTGAATTACCGTAATTATGTGTGCCCAATCGCCCATATCGTAGTCCCTCCCCCGTTCAATCCTACTACTACTGAACTATGAACACCAAAGATCTTTGAATAATGACCTCTTGGTCCACTTATTCTTCTTGCTAACCAATAAAAAGCATAAGTCTCCCATAGTTAGTCCCAAGTCAATGCTGACACCCCCTAATTGATTAGGGACCAAAAGAAAAAGATGTCACTCTTATCTCTCATGGGCTCTCGGATGTCATGAGGTCCTTTGGAGAACTACAGTAATAGCATTTTATTGTATTCAGTTTAACAGGGCTTTTATTTTGACATCTATTTTGCATGAAATTGTGGAGATTCTTGTCTACTTCCTGTTCTAATGAAGAACTCTCAAGAGATACACACAACTTGACTTGAGTTTATAAAACAAACACAAACATCCCAGTTGAACAGACTGTAGACAACAATGGCTGCATTTTTTAATATTTTGTATTGTACAGATTATGAAACAAAGACCAAATATTTTAAAGACTACAGTACATTAAAGAATATTTTTTTCCAACATTACTGTAGCTGACTATTATCATTTACAATATATACACTGCTGTTGCACCTCAAAACAACACCTGTGGATGATTCTGGGCCTTTCAAAGGGACAAATATTTCACAAAAAATACAGAACACATTTGCTGTTCCTTAAAGATGTAGTTCACAATTGCTGGATTGATTGCTGATATTTGAATTCAACAGCCTATCAGCCTCTCACTTCCTTTTTCCTGAAGCTGGAGTTGTGTTGATTGGATAAAATTATTTATGACTAAGTCTGAGCCACTAGTGTACGTTTTGTTGTTTTCAATTTACTGTGGCAACACTGTATACAAACATCATTTCTGTTAACATACACACACAACAGAGAGCTACAAGACTGTGTAAAAGTTATTTGTTGGATTCAATTTTTAAAAAAATGTTTTGCAATAAAATTGTGGCCTCTGTGAGACAAACTGGTCTTATGGTGGCCTTGCCATAACAATACACGTCCATAATTCTACAGAATATAATCTAGAATTACAGCCAGTGGTTACCAATATGCCACCAACTGCCTCCAGCGGAGATTAGCCTAAATCCATAACAGCATGTATGCTCCCATGATTGGCTTATGATTTCATCATGTATTGGGAGTATCATTGTTATTTTCCACCATCATGGATGAAAGTATGATGATTGTGTGATCATGACTCACCGTGGCTAACTGGTTGCTGTAATGTGATATCATTTAGAAAAAAATGAGTAAGGGCCCAAGTCCTGACATAAAAGAATGGAGAGAGATGACATTGGCTGAATCCCGACGTTCTCCCTAAGCCCTAAACCCTCAGTCCCATAGATTCTAGAGCATATAGCTACGCTCTAGAATCTTTTCTCAATCCTTAACTGGCATGAGTGAGTCAGTCATGAAGTTGATTCATGCCAGTTACGAGTAGAAAGTTAGGGTTCAGGTCTTAGGGCTTAGGGGAGGAATGGGATTCAGCCTTTCTCTCTGCACTTCAGCAGGATGCACCTGCTCTACAGAAACACTGGTCAAGAGGAGAGAACAGACAGACAGACAGACAGAGGGACAGACACCTGGACGTGCCCTGGGAGGAGAGAGAGAGAGAGAGAGAGAGAGAGAGAGAGAGAGAGAGAGAGAGAGAGAGAAAGCGTCGTCAGCACAGGTGTGTAGAGGTGCAACAGAGAACAGAGTCCCAGAGAGGCTATGGATCAGGATCCTACGGGCGCGTCGGCGGGCTCTTGGAGTCTTCGCGGGGGTCTATCCGCTCGCTGTCCCTCTCTTCCCCTGCCTTGGGCTCGTGTGCTTTGCGTTCGAGTCTGTCGGCGCAGGGGACAGTCCCCAGCACCTTGGCGCTGTGCTCCTGCGCTTTGGCCCTGAGCGCGGCGATGCTGTTCTCCCGCAGCTCCTCTTTGGAGATGGGAGACACGCTCCTCACCGTCCGTTCCTCCGCTGCCGCCGCCACCACCGCCGCCGCCGTCACGTCTCCCCCGTCTGACTCCACCCCCAGCTTCTGATTGGACGAGGGCTGTGCCGCCGTGTCTGGCTTCCCGGGTACCTGCGTCTCCATGGACTTCTTGTGCATCCCTGCAAAGAATTGTGGGTATGCGGATTTAGAAAAGCGGCTGTTGACTGGCAAGCCCTCTTGAACTGAAAACAGCAAAGCACAGGGTCAGTTTAGAGGTGGCCGTCACTAACATACCACCAACATTCCACGCTAAATTTAGGCTCATACGATAAAATACTGCAATATTGCGAGAATGAAGGTGATGTAAGGGGGCAAGCATAAACTGATTGTTTACGGTATAGGGTATATGAATGAATGATGATTTTCTGCTCTATTCAACAAATATGCATAAAAAAACTCTTTTTAAGGATTAAGAGTGTGCGGTAGCCTGTTGTGAATATTCAGCACATTCTGGTCTTGAAACTGCAAAACAAACCTCAAACATCACAAGCCCAATGGGCTGGGTTATTGCTTGGGTTACTGGGTTTGCTTGTTTGTCCGTTTGATTTAAACATCTATCTATTCTTGTGTCTCTTGAGAAAAAAGAAGGCAAAACTAACCTCAATGTTGTTTTATATTAAGCACTTGTCTGTAACAAGTATATTCACACATGCCAACTGTGCTTGACATATACCATACTTATAGTTGAATTATAATATATTCACTTAATATAATATACTTATTTACTATACTTATTCATCATGTTTGTTTCCCATACTTATTTACCATTAAGTATGGGAAACTACAGTTGTCTTTTAATAGAACGTAGGAGAATATACATTTTTTGTTGTGCCACCATAAGGGGTAAGATTACCAGTATATTATGCCAAGGTAATCATTCAGGTTATGCGGATATGAATGAGGTGAGTATGCTGAGCCAACACAGGAGTATGGGCATGGAGGTTGTTTAAAGACGAGGAAACTGGCACACCAGCCACATACCCAGCAGCCAGGGGGCACAGGACTCCATGATGCCATCCTTGGCAGACTTGAGGATGGACTCGGGCAGGGGGATGGAGTGGCGAACCATGGCACCGTAGAGACCGTACTCCGCCATCACGCTGCTGCGGCCCCAGCACTTCTCCCGCTTACGCCACTTGGCCCGCCGGTTCTGGAACCAAACCTGAGGAAACAAACATGGACACCTGTGATGAGAACAGTGCTGCTGAGAACCCAAAGATGGGCTTGGGTTGGACCAGTGCGAGAAGGTCCAGATGGGCACAGAACCCCAAAATGGGATCGTGTTAGACTACTGCAGGAAAGCTCAGATAGATAGATAGATAGATAGATAGATAGATAGATGTAAATGTAAGAACTGGGTTCCATTCCTAAACTTCACATTGCTAGTTTGTGTTGCTTTGGATAAAATCCCCTGCTCCACACCTGTTGACTTGGCTTTCATGAACATGAATTCAGTACAATGAAGCTAAAACACTTTGCTTCTTTTTGAGATGCATTCAAAGAATGCCCCTTGTTTATTTATTAAACTCAGAATTTTAACCAAATTTTAACTCAAAATCCCTCCTAAACTGTTGCTGTTTTAGCAGGGTCACCTTCATCACATGTTTTATTTTAATTACCAAACCATTTTCCATTTTATAGAGCCATTTGACCTCTGAAACCCAAATTAACTGTCCATCATCAGTCATCCACAGAGCCAGCCCTAGGCATACTCAAAATATACGGCCGCTTAGGTCCCACACAGCACCTGATCGCTTCCAACTTGAAGACAGTAGGCCTGCAGATGTAAACTGTCATCCTAAAACCTTCTGTACTGAGGGGATCTTCTACACAGGGCCTACCCATACTTCCTGTCGCTGCATGAAATTTCGTGATCAGGTCAGTATGGCCAAGGAGGCAACTTGCTCAACTCTTGAGCCCAGAAAAATCAGGACCCAATGAGAAACATGCAGGCTGAAGGAGGCAAGCTTATGATGACTCTGTCCAGCTCTGCCCCATAACATTGATAGAAGTTTGATAGCATTTGATAGATGTTTAGATTAATCTTGCCCCGGAATTCCCGGGCAATGGTAGCTTTGGCAGACCACAGGCTCTGCCTGCCTTTCACCAAAGCTAATGCCACTCAGTCTTCTATAGTCACTCAGTGCCTGAAAGCAATGCTTTGACCTCTACTTAAACCACTTCAACACCAAAGCACTTGTAAAGCTTATGGTGATACTAATACTAAGAACTTCACAAAGCCCAACACAAGCTTTTCATCATGGTCTGATCAGATGAGCAGGCTTTTAAGCCACTTTAGTCACTACAGTAAACTTTTACTTTGGGTTTGGCCTGACAAATTAGGTCAGCTCGAAAGATCCCTACTAAAATACTAAAAGTATTTTACATTTGCACTATTTGTCTATAATGTATCTGCAAATAGCTGTAGCCTATATATTTGTAAATAACTATGTTTAAAAAGAGAGAAAAAATCTTAAAGTAGGCTATCCAAGGATTTGGCTTTTTTGTAGCCTATGGAAAATGGGTAAGGTTACTAAAAAACACATCTTTATGATTTAAGTGTAGTGATGTGTGCAATGTCTAAATAAAAGGGCAGCCTTGGTTTGATGTGATTTGATTTCTCTTGATCTGATCCTTCGATTTCCCATATGAACAGTTGGCAAGCCTATAATCTTGGCTTCCTACAAGGCGCCATCCGTCCCTGCTAGTGGCGAGAGTGTTGAATGGCGCTTGACAGATCAAGATGTTTAACCTGCTCACTGCCTGGTCCTCCTCCGGCCAGAGCCTCCGGGCTATCCGTCAGTGAAGCAGGGTTCAAATTGATTTCACGGTGAAGGACCGAGTGCTTAGCCTACCACTTGGCCTTCCCTTAGCGTCCAACTGGAGGGCAAGGGGAAGGGAAGGGAGCGAAGGGGAGGCACAAAGAGACAGCAGTAGTCCGACTGGGGGCCTGACATTGAATCTAAAATTATCAAAACCATTTTCAAATCTTTTTCTGCTGGTTCCAATGATAGCCCTAAGACTTTTTTTCAGGCGAAATTGGTTCCTCGGCGTTCAAAAGAAAGCCGGGGGAAGGCAGCGGAGAGAGGCGACCCCAGGGGCACGCCGAGGCTGATTGAAAAATAAGTTAATTTCAAGCCCAATCGATGGTGGACAGGCGGGCAAATATCACGGGAAATTAAACGAGCTGGACCCGGGGGAGCGCCGCTATTGACCCGTGCTAATAAATTCAATGTAGTTATTTCGTTTGAACTCCCTGCATCTCATGCCATGCTTCCCCCAGGAAGGTAACGGGCTCGTCTGATTTAACTAATTATACTAGATGGGAAAATTGGATGTTAATTTTACTTAGGATTGGAACACCCGTATTTATTTATTTATTTGTCGTATTATTTATTCTCCACGTAGCTCCATAATGAGAGTGAAATTAAAAGGCTCGCTGGCAGATGGATGGCTCGGGTCACACCGTAATTTTCTTCCGTCTTGATTGCTTGATTAGGTCGTTAGCACCTCCCTCGTAGACCAAATTGTTTCACATCCAACTGTAGTTGATGAGAGATTATCTGGCTGGGCGAGGAGAGCGCTGAAAGACGGATCTATTTGGCCAGCGATGCGCCTGCCGCCTGCGCAGCACCAAAGACTGATCGATGAAGCTTCAACTGACAGCATGAAGGAGCTCACTAACTCACCTAAAGAGTCTGCAGCAAGGACTTTTAATTCCTATGCTCTCTCCATTTGTATTCATCGTTCGATCAACACAGAAATGTTGTAAAAATGAATAAAAAAAAACTGATGGAGCAATTTAGGTTGGTTTCACATCACAAAAATTGCGTCTTTGATTTCATTTTTGGCAATTCTCTCCATCATGTTATGGTGAGTAAGTATGTAGGCTAAATGGGTCTATTTTGTTTTTTATTTGTTTGGCATATTTTTCGTCCCAAAGCCCACTTAGGTGTTTCTACATGCATGAACACCTAAATAACGTATTCAAATGGTTGTGGATATCACTGAGCGTTTAATTAAGCATTTTAAAGGAAATTATTCATTTAGGGCTACATATATTTTCTTAATTTTAATAAAATGCGGGTCTACATCTAATTATTTGTCTATTTTATTATTATGTCTATTATCCACGTATAAAAGCACCTGTTTAACCCTCAGAGGTATTGGTAATTATCTGCCTAATTGGCTGCTAATATCTTACTAAAATTATTTTAAAAACAGTTTTTATTATTAAACATATGCTTATAACCATTATCAACTAGCCTACATACACAGTACATGCACTAATCAATATTCCGAGAAATTGCGGGAATGGATACAGAAATGGCGGCGTCAACTCACCTGGATTCTGTCCTCTGGAAGCTCCGTCTTCATGGCCAACATTTCACGCGCATAAACGTCTGGGTAGTGAGCCTCATTGAATGCTTTCTCCAACTCTTCCAGCTGGTAGGACGTAAATATCGTTCTGCAAAATAATAAAAAAAAAATATCATGCTGAATATTTTGTATCAAATATTTTGCTTCAGTAAAATGATGAGCATATAACCTTCAGACGATGAATATTACGCACGGCAGTGGATGCAAAATGTTGAGAATAATACGATCTAGCCTTTAAAACACTCTTACGTAGGATTCTCTGAAATGATGCAGATTGTTTGGACGCATTGGCCTGTTTTAAAAAGGGGTCCAACACAATCTCAATACAGTCTATTTCATATTATCTGTGAAATGGAGCCTTTACACCTTGAATCAAATTAAATAATCTCATTCTCAGAGTATACTAGGCTTTGTGAATAGTAGGCTAACATTCCAAATTAACTGCACCAAGGAAGAGGATTATGAAAATAGTTTTGCATTGGTGTCTTTTTTCAAGATACAACTGGTCTATTAAAGCAATAAATAACATGTTATTAGGTCTATTTTATTATTATTATTATTATTATTATTATTATTATTATTATTATTATTATTAGCCAAATAGCCAACTAGATATTGAAATAGAAAAAGCAACCGAAAGCCAGTCATAGAAAGGGAAAGCCATCACATTTCCGGTGCATGCAGGCTAATTATTAAAACGTAAACACCTTGAAATTCAAAACAATTGATATGGAAGCTAATTATTTTTAGACAGGCCTAGATGAACTACCTAATTACAGGACACATTTAGCCTATATTATACTTATTGTAAAATAAAGGCATTATCACGAGATTATTAATCTAGTAGGATAATTATGCATGTAGGTTAAATTTTAAAGAAGATCGACGCTTTTGATTAAGAAAATAACTATAAAGTAAAGCCTAATAAGTTATTAGCCTACTGTAGGCAATAATTCGGATATAGAAATACTCATAGGCTGCAAGGCCAGTTTAAAGGCAAGCTAATTATGGAAAATGTAAATAGGTTCACAATACAAAATAATAGCCCAGACAACTGAACAATAACATAACCTAATTATATATAATGCTGAAAATATCCCTGCTAATTCTTTGTACATAGAAGCCATCATTTAGCCTACCGGTGTCGTCGCTTCTTCCTTTTCTTGCTCTGGCTCATAGAGGACTTGGAAAGCTTCTTTTCACTGGAGGAGACATCATCCGAATCTGTGAACATATAGCACAAATACATTAAATCAATTTAGGAACAAATATATTTGAACAACAAATATATACAATTTAATATATGAAATAGGCTAATTTTAGAAATACATTGATTGATCAATAAAGACTGTAAATATGATTTCATCACATTCTTCTTAAAGCAACAGTTTGGGGTTGTAGCCTACTAGTAGCAATAAATAATAATAATAATAATAATAATAATAATAATAATAATAATAATAATAATAGTAGTATGTATGTACTTTGACAAAGCATAACTCGAAGCATACAGGGCCTGTTTTGTTAGCTCTGTTAGGCCTACACTCTTCATACAATAAAATCTATCACCAAGTCCGTTTTGCGCTAAACAAAAAGATGAAAAATATGTCAATTAACATCACAGAATTAAAAGAAGAAAGACCAACGGGATGAATATATTCTCAGAATAACAAGGAGACCCAGTGATATCATTGCGGCTGGCTGTTGGTGAATTAGCCCACATGCGTCCTCGTCCCAGGCTGCTTACCTGAGCTGGCGGACTGGCTACAGTCCAGTTGCCCTACAGTCCGGCTGAGAGGTTGCAGGTGGACGTTCTGGGCGTCTGACAGGACCTCCAGAAACGCAGGTTGGCTGTAAAACGAGGGGATACCTCCTGGGCCAATTAATCCCATCCCTACCCCAACGCCACCAGGCCCTAGCATAGACCTGGCAGCCAGCAGGTGCGCCCCCGGGGGCAGAGATTCCAGCGCGCTCCGGGGGTTGGACGATGGTTCTTTATTTAAACCCAGAATCTCCTGGATGCCGAATCCCGTGCATCTGGGCGGATGTGTGGCGCTGCTTTTGGATTGCTGTAGGCCGTTATTCCCTCCGATCTCTGCGGGGCAAGCTGTTTTCGATTTGTTTAAACTTTCCGTCAACACGGCCCCTTCCTTTCCCGTCATGATGCCTCGGAGGATATTCCCTGTCTTCAGCACACGCACACACACATACGCACACGTCACTCCCTTGTGCACTAGAATCCACAGCGCAATACCCACGATCCCCCTAGAAAATCGGCCTTTTATCCAACAGGTCCATCCCAACAAGGCTCTCAACTCGCCAGCCAATCAGCGGCGAGGATGCATTACGGAATTCCAGAGGATCACAGACGCAGCACTCGCGCATGCATTATTCACAAGGTATTAATGCATTTATTTTAAAGATGAGAGGATGAAGCGAGCCTAAATTTGACCGATTATCCACACCAGGAACCTGGAGATAAAAGGCAGGGAAAAAGATGAGAGGAAGATCTATCCGTTAGCCCGGTTTGCCCAATGATTTTTCGCGTTTATATCCTATATATCCAATGGAGGCTGCTGGAAAAAAGACACATAAAGGAACAACAGAAGGAGGGTGTTTGGCGTGCTAAACAGATATCGCCAACCTTTATTCGTCAAATAAGAGGGAAAGATTTCGTTGGCAATATTCGTTGGCATATTTCATTTTCATTCATTTTTTTGTGTCGTTTGTACTCGTGTAATCTCGTATAAGATCTTCAGAAATATTACATTTCAACGGTAAATAAGATTGTCATGTTTCGACAATTAAATGACCGTGGCGCAGATAGGCCACATTTTATGATCAAGTGTGAAATTTCATCCGTGCGTTTTTGCTTTGATTTCTCTCAAAATTATGGACATCTCTCGGCCTTTAGGCTCGCCTGTCTCCAGATCTCTTAGCTCATACCCAGATGTTGCAGATGAGAAGCGTCCCAGTTAGAGACATCACTGTCCTCCCTTAACGACAGCTGGACATCCTCCCCACTTCAGACGGCTAAACTCGAAACATCCCGTAGCCTAAAAGATTAAACTGCACATCGCTGGGAAAATAGCTACCAACAAGAGAAAACCGCAACATGGCGTTGCGCACACCAAATCCTATTCTCCCTGTATGGCTAAAAGACAAATGAAAAACATCTGCGTCACCATCTGAGCATTTGATCACCGTTCAGTGTATGAAATTGTCTGTATGTCAGGTGGTCGTCTTTGGAGAAAATCTGGGTACTTTAACCTCTCCTAGGAGATAAGCAGCACAATTTGGCAATGCAGTCTGCAATGATTTTGCTTTAAATTATATCATATTTTGTCTTAAAACATGGGGCTATTCTCAAGTGCACGCTGATAGCCATTCCATATAAATTTCAAAGCCAATAAAGAATGGCTTTTGGAGAAATTATATCGGACAATAATAAATATCCAATAATTTAGCTTATTATTATTCAGATTTCAATTAATTCGTCTCGCACATTAGTTATAGCTAAGGGGTGTGTGCTCGCAAGAGAATTCGTGTATCTTAAAGTTATAAAAGAGGAAGTGAAATGTGTTGAAGATTAACATTATCAAAAGTCTTTCTCTTTCTAAAATATCGTAGACGCGTCTGCCAATATGTTACTGCTTTTGGGTCAGTGAAAAAAAAACGTAGAGAGTGCAGGACTTTGACACCATATTAAAAGAACATGGAGAAAAATCGATAAAAGCCCGCAATTCACAAGTGTCTTCTCATATGGTGCCCCTCTCTCCGCCTGTTTTGATAGTGTCGCTCTGTAATCTCATCACCGACTCGTCTTATCCTCCGGTAAAGCCCCTATTGTGACAAATCAGCTTAATTTGCCATAATTTACAAGACTTGATTTGAATATTAAATTGACATTAATAATCCTTGAAAATAAGCGACAGGTCAGTCACATGCAGAATATACAAACATTTAGCCTTTAAGCTAAATAAATAAGCTGATAAAAGATTGAGAGGCTATCTTTAAACAAAGATGTATAACAAGCCTATATTAAAAAAAGGCTTAATGAACGCTAAAAGACATTTTGAACATAGGCTAATACGTTAATTAGGTCAAACTGGGATGTTTCCCTTGACCAGAAAAAAACAGGTTATTATCCCAAAAATAGAAATGAATAGGCTACTTTTAATTTTGGTCACTGCAATACATATTGACATATTGTCAGCCTGTAGTCTTCACAGTATGCTTCTGTAACAAGGTCACCACCAAATCTCCAGCTATGTGTGTGTTAGCCTACAAACTAATTAATAATAATGTTTTATATTAATAGGCCTATGATTATTTCCAGTGGGGATTAAATTTGAAGGAGTGTGTGCCATATTAGCAATCTACATGCGCCACGTCCAAGGTTCAGTGTTGATCTCAAGTTGTGAGTAGACACTTGTTTGAACAGACGGCTTGATATCTCCTAATTATACAGTATATTTAGATGTTTTGCATAACGAGTTCTAATCAGCTATTACTAAATTACGGTGGGATTTGATTCGTTTGGAGATAATTTGTGGCACAATTTGGACATCTGGACAGATAATTACTGCGAGATAATTTATGGAAATGAGCAGCGAGCCGTTGATGGAGACAGAGATAACACCAATCTTATCAAAGAGCCATGTGCTGATGCATACATAAACTGCCATGATTCATAGACCAAGAGCAAGACGCTGGACGCGTGGCTTTACAGACGTCAGCCGGGCGCGCCAGAATTGATGCTCGTGACCTGGACAGCGCCCTGATGATGATTTTCCGGCTAATTAATAGTTATGATCCACGACGCTATCTCAAACAACAATTAAGACAGGCTCTTGGTGGAGGTGGCGGGCGGCTGGCTGGGCTGCTGCGAGGTCCTGGTGAAAGTCTTTGTGCGCCACAGCCAAACGCCAAACCCTGATTAGTCCAAAAGGGAGATACACTGCTCTCTAATCCCGTTTAAACTGCGCCATCTGATCAGCTTTAGCGAGCAGGAAAGCTGTGCAATTGGCCTTGTGTCACACTATTCTTCCGTCACTCCAACACTTCTAGTGGTCCGTCTCACAGCACAGACAGTACGAGGTGCTGGGAGGTCAATTTAGTTCAACCAGGCAGAATAACAAGAGGATATAAAACGAATAAGATATAATATAGGATGATGTATAAGGCAATATGATAAGATGGAGAAACAAGATAGGCCTAATATTTTACAAAAAAAAAAAAAAAAAAAAAACTGTCTTCATTTCACAGTAGCCTAACTAATTCAGAGCATTTGCTATCACATTTCAATTAGTTTGGATGTATGATTTGAAGTTGGATGGAAAAAAAGCAGGTTGAAATGGTAAAACATAATCAAAAAAATAAATGATAAAAAAGAAACATAAAAAGGAAGTTAAAAAATAAGCACATGCCATATCTACTTTGATTAAGAAAATATCCCAAATAAAATGGGAGTGCCTTAATCTGAATTTGGACAGGCACAGATATAAACAGCATGGCTCTGGCTGGCTTTAGCTCCATCGCCTAGAACAGAAGGAGTCAGGTAGGCAGTGTGGAGGTTCTAAAGCTTAGCTCAGTGTGGAACAGAAACGGTGGAGGTCAGCATAAAGCAGGTGAAAGTAGGATGCTCCATACCACACAGCTGAGCTCCATGACAACAGAGTGGGTGGTGGTGGAGGAGGTTCTGCCTCTTATCTTCTTATCTGTCTGAAGTAGAGACTGCGTTGATCTGGTACTGATCATTTTAGACACAGCAACTAGCAATTTTTTTTCCTGTAAAAAAGGTGAAAAAACAAAAAAACAAAACAAAAAAAGAAAGAAAGAAAGAAACAAAGAAACAAACAAAAAAACAAACAAAAAAACAATACACGGAATACAAAAAGAGTATAATCTAATAGGCTAATCAGTTATTCACAGGGGTGTAATTCAAATGATAAAACAGATTCATATTTTGGTTGATATAAGATAGGCTATCTAATATGCCTTTAGTTTTCTACTTAGGTGAATGGGATGCAATCCACCATTTAAGAAAAATCTTTGTCAAACAGTACTGCTTCTAAACCAGCATGTATTTAGTTTTAATTTACCAATACGAATGAAGCCCAACTTGAAATAGTACTCAGATATAGTCACTCTTCAAAGTCATAACTGTTGATTTCAGACAACAACTTTCTCATACAATATTGCTCTCTTAGGAAGAGGAGGCATAAAACACCACCTATACAATTCAAATTACCACAGGGTCAAAAAAATAAAAATGTGTGTGTGAGCGTGTGTGTGTGTGTTGGTGTCCCTATGGGGTTGTCTAATAAAGAAAACCCACACAAACAAGAGCATAAAACACTGCCCAATTAAAAGCGAACAGCCAAGAAAAAAAAGAAGAAAAAAAGAAAAAAAAAAACCCTTACAACTTCCAAAGCACTGAGCTCTAATCTCCCCAACAGACTCATATTTCACATCAAACACTCCAAAACTTGAGTGCACTGATTAAGGGGGAGAGAAAATATTGCTACTGCAATTACCTGAGCACCAGTTGAAACTAATTAGACCACATTAAGTGGAAATTTCATTAGACGTAATGAAGAAATCAATGCTATCAAGATATGCTAATGTCTGTGTGTGTGTGCTTGTGTGTGTGTGTGTGTGTGTGTGCGTGTGGCCACCCAGTCAGGATAAACTCATCTGTTTGTACGGAGACCTCGTCTGAAGACACTGTCAATTACATGACAGCCCTTTCCTCTACCTTACCCTACCCTACCCCTTCCCCAACCCAACCAACCCCAGTCCCCACCAATACTGCTGAAATCTGTGCATGGCTTTTGTTGTCTCCATCCCTCCCTCCCTCCCTCCCTCCCTCTCTCTCTCCCTCCCTCTCCCTCTTTCTGCATCCTTTCATTATCTATCTGCATATGAAAATGGCCTGCCTGCCGCAGCGTGATTTGCATGCCTAACAGAGACAAACTAATAAGAGCGCTAGATTAAGGGAAGATTTAGTTCAGTCATTCGTGTAGATTGGGTGGCCTATCAAAGAGCTGAAGATCTGATGGCCGCAGATTAAAAGCCAAGCAGCTGTTGCAAAATTTGTTTGGCATCTTTTTTTTCCTTTTTTCTTTTTTTTTTTGGCTGTTGTTGTTGTGCATGTGTGTGTCTGTATGTGTCTGTGTATGTGGGTGTGTTTTGTGCCTCCCTTGTCTGTTTTTTTTTTCTGCACTTATCCTACACTTGGCTTGTTTGTGGAGAGCTGATTATATCCATAAAAAGCCTCAACAACTAATTATTTGCTGGAAGAGCTCTTCATTTCAATACCTAGGTTAATTGAACACGGGCAGATAGCTGGGGCTAACAGGAGAATCAATTGAATCTGTTCCTGCCATTGATTGCATGTACAATCTCAATGGCTCATCAGCAGCAAGGCAAATTAAGCTACCATGACCCAAGTTACAGCACAGCGCTATGCTGACCAGTAGCAAAAAAAGAGGAGGTTCTATTTGAACAATTCAGGCTGCAAAACTGAGAAATAAAATTTTGCTCTATCGGTGTACACACACACATTATATCACACATATAAAACACACACAGACACACACAAATTGCTCTCTGCACACACACACACACACACACACACACACACATTATATCACACATATAAAACACACACAGACACACCACACTTATGTCACACACACACACACACACAACACACACACAACACACACTCACACACTCTCACACACACATGCTCTCTGCACACACATGCTATAAAACACACAAACACACCCCACAAACTTCTCTCTGTGCACACACACATTTCACACACATGCAAGCATACATATAAAACACACTCGCACATTTCTCTCACATGGTATATCACACACATATAAAACACACAAACACACACCCCCACAAACACTCAAACTTCTCTCTGTGCACACACGCATTTCACACACATGCAATCAGACATATAAAACACACACACACACACACACACACACACACACACACACACAGACACACAATCACACAGAAGTTGCAACCATGGGTGCGTGCCACAGTGAATACCAAACAGATCTGTGAGCAGCCGGAGATTGGGGCGCTGTGACATCTATTTGTCTTTATGGCTACGTGGAGAACTTTCACTGTCGAGGAAGGTCAAGAAGTAATGAGCTCAGGGATGGGCCGCATTAGGGTACGCGGATTCGCACCCGCAAACACACACACACACACATACACACGCACACACAAGGACAATCTCACACACACACACACTCTCTCCCTCTCTCTCACACACACACACACACACACACTCTCTCTCTCTCTCACACACACACACTCTCTCTCTCTCACACACACACACACACACACACACACACACACACACACACAGCTCCAGTCTGATCTTTCATAGCAGGCAATCTAAATGAAGGATCGCCTGTGCTTACTTAACCATGTATCTGCATTGGCTTGAGTGCTGTGGTGATGAATGGCTCCCCCGCCTGCACTTAGTATTTCCTCTGTTCTAATCAGAGGCGCTGAAAAGCTAAATGAAACGGAGAGGCTGGTTATTCAATAAAACAGCTGAAGCCTTTAGGAGCAACTGGGGACCGAGGTGGTGGGACAGCAAAGTGGAGTGTGGGGTTTAGTGTTGGGCAACACAACACAGTGGAGTGGAGTGGAGTGTAGTTTAGTGTAACACAGTACAACAACAATGCACAGCACAGAAAAGAACATAACACAACACAACACTACCATGCAAAACACACAGGGGTGTGTTTATCAATACCATGCTTGCAAACCAGTTAGTTTGTGAGGGTCAACACAACATAGTATAATGTACCACAGTACAACAATGCACAGCACAGAAAAGAACTGAACACAACACAACACAACACAACACAGCACAGCACAGCACAACACAACACAACAGAGAGGTGCGTTTCTCAATTCTATGCTCGCTAACCAGGTAGAAACTTGGCTGGCATTGGGATATTGTAACTGAGTTAGAAGCAAAGCACTACGCAATAAAATAAAATGATTGCGCAAAATAAAATGACATAGCACAAGACAGCACAAGACAGCAGAATACAACATAGTACAACACGGCACAACTCAACAAAACGACACATAGGACAACACAGCATAGCACAGCAGAATAAAGCACAGTACGATAGAGCAGAATTCAACAAAAAAGAAACAGATACAACACAGCACAGCAACTCAACATAGTACAACACAGCACAACACAACAAAATGACATATACTGTAGCACTTAACACAGAACAACACCGCACAGCAACACAACATAGTACAACATGGCACAGCACAACAAAATGACACATACACTAACACAACACAGTATAGCGTAGTACAACACAACACAACACAACACAACACAACACAGCAACACATCAAAATGAAACACAGTACAACACTGCACAGTACAGCAGGTGTGGCCAAACTATGGTCTGGGGGGCATTTGCGACCCTCAGCTCCCTCTCATGCGGCCCGCCATGAAATAAATAAATAGATAAATAAATAAATAAATAAATGTTACATTAATAGAATTTTACATTGGCCCTTGGCCGCTTAGATTTTTCAGTATGGGGCCCACAAGCAGAAATGTTTGGCTACCTCTGCAGTACAGCACAAAACAGCAGCATATGAAAATGAAACACATTGCAACACAGCGCAGCAGTTCAGTGTATGTTTCCTAACTGAACCCACCCAGGTCAGTTCACGTTAGTCTGACTGAGGTTTTTACTTTGAACGAGCTACCAGAGGGTTTGGAGGGGAACAGAAGAGGAAGGGTTAAAGTCGGAGTTGTCCTGCTGTCCCTACTGTAGTCCAGCCTATGCAAATACTGGACATCAAAGCAATTTAATTTGGCATAGAAGAAATTAAACAAAAAGATAGAACATTTCTGTTGGTCACACACCTATAGCAGTCTTATCTATTGATTGCATAAGTAATGCTCCACTATTTTAAATGAATAAAAAACAGTAAAAAACAAAAGCAAAAAAAAAAGATACAGTTAACATAATAAATCGATCTGTATTTATTCTAAATAATAAATATAATATAATAAATATGCTATATTTATTTGAAAAATTAATACATATACTCGAGTCAGTAATTCCTAGTTCTCCTGAGTCTGAGAGGAGTGGAGTGTTCAGCTGTAGGTTTCTTTCATTCAGTGAGAAAGAGCTGAGTGTTGGGGTCTGTTGAGGGCTGTGTGTGTGTGTCTGTGAGGGAGAGAGAGAGAGAGAGAGAGAGAGAGAGAGAGAGAGAGAGAGAGAGAGAGTGTGTGTGTGTGTGTGTGTGTGTTGACATGAGGAGCTTTGGCACTCTGCTGCTGCACTCGTGTAGTGCTGACTCGGGAGAAAAAACTACTGAGCGTGCTCAGTTTGCCCTGGACTGGACCCCCCCTACCCTACCCTTCCCCCCCACCCCACCCGCACGGGAGAGATGGTCCCCTGATGCAAAGTGAGTTTGCTAGCTCCAGTTTTCTCATGCCGCCTCCACAATGCCCTGTTTGGGGGCTGCCTGCCGCCTTTGCTTAATTAGGCGAGCAGTTGATTAATTAGCGCTAATTGACAGCTAATTAAAGGAACTGAGGGCACATCGGATTGACGTTTGTCAGGGCACCCAGGCCTGCCGAGGTCAGGGCAACCGGGTTGTTTTTTTTCCTTTTCTTTTTTTTTTTCTCTCCTCTCTCTCTCTCTCTCTCTCTCTCTCTCTCTCTCTCTCCCTCCATCTCTTCCCCTCTCTATCCTCTGCTTCAGTGTGCACAGACGACCCCATAGTAGGGGCTGACCCCCTCCTTGAGGGAGTTGTCTGCACAGAGTAGAGTAGGGTGTGGGGTGGGGGCGTGGGGGGGTCGCGGGTGACCGGCAGCCCCTCAGTGTCTCCAGCGTAACGTGCAGACCGGGCCCCGTGCTGTGCGCTCAGTCAGCTGACCAACCAGCGCTCACCAGGCAGTGTCAGTATGGATGAGTGGCAGGGTCGTCAGCCGCGCCATTAGTTAGCCCAGCCCTGCAGGCATGAGCGCTCCTCACACACACACACATACACACACACACACACACACACATACATGCTGTCTGCATGAGAGCACGCAACAAGTTCCCAGCCTGTTTGCCTGGGGGTGCAGATCTACAAGTGTGTGACCTGTGGAGATTAGCAACATGTGGCTGACCAAACACTCTTGGAATCACAGCTCTCTCTCTCTCTCTCTCTCTCTCTCTCTTCAACAGCACAAACATCAGCACCAGTACTGCTGACATTCATCATCACAGACCCTCAAGCTGCTTTTCAACAACCTGATTTTTTTTTTTTAATCCAACTGTCTGGTTGTTAGTTGCTGACTGTATAACCTGCTACAGGTATATCGCAACAATGACCAAACAGTCTTGGAGCTCTCTCTCTCTTCAACAGCAGCAGTCCTAGCAGCACAAACACCAGCACAACCACTGCTGATACGATACGATAATACTTTATTGTCAGTTTTTCACTGAAATTCTTTTTGCGTTCAAATATTCATCGACACAGCCCCTCAACCTGCTTTTTTTAACAACCTGCTTTTTTTTCTCCAGCTGTCTGGTTGTTAGTTGCTGACTGTATAACCTTCTACAAGTATATCGCAACAATGAAGTCTTGGAATTACAGCTCTCTCTCTCTCTCTTTTCAACAAACACCAGCACAAACACTGCTGACATTCATCATCATCACAAACCAACCTGATTTTTTATTTGATTCTTTTTTTAATCCAACTGTCTGGTGAGTTGCTGACTGTATAACCTGCTACAGGTCTAACATGAAACGAAAAGCTGTGTGTCGCCAACAGGCTGTCAGCTTAACCAACAGCAGAGTGTTGACATATCAGTCCCTTTCAACAAACGGCTTTTTAGCATCCTAAAAGCATAGTCACTAACTAATTAGTGTCTTAACTAGTTAGTTAGTTGGCAATGGGAAATTGCATTGCAAAACAACAAAGTCACTAACCTAATTAGCAACTATGCTTTTGGGGAAACGGACCCCAGGTTAGTTGCGGACTGAAAAACAGAATAAACTGGAGAGATGCAGCCACAATGATGACACTGAAAACTGCATGTGTTCCACAGGCTGTCACCCAGACAGGCAGCAGCAGTAGAACACAGTAGCACAAATACCAGCACTGACAAAGCATAGTTGCTGACCATAAAGAAATGTATTTGGTTGTCAAAACTGCATTGCAACCAACATAGCAGATAAAGTGGATATAGGGTAAGTTGCTGACTGAAAACAGAATAAACAGGACAGGTAAACTGTGTATGTTCAACAGGCTGTCAGCAGTAGAACACAGTACAACAAAAATATCGACACTGACATAGAGCAGTACCTCATAACTTCTCATGCCAGAGGTCAGGTTCGGAAATGACAGCTAAAACTTAAAGGCACATAGCAAGAATTGACTTAAAGTTGCCACTCGAAAATGGTATTTGTAAAAAGCAAAAGTGCTTGTAAGCTAAGTATGGCAGGATAAAAAAGTTTTTTGTCTCTCCAAACACACCACACATTGGTTGGGTAAAAACACAAGCGCCACTGTGGAGTTTGATGTGGCTGTAGCTGGCAGGGGCGACACAGTTGACTTGTCATGCAAAGACTTCAGACAAACAGTCAACTCAATCAGGGTTCACCAGGGCGCCACTCCACAGCCTCAATGTTCCTCCTCCGATGACTTCACCCCCGCCCCCCACCCTACACACACACACACACACACACACACACACACACACACACCTCAACCCCCCAACCTTATCCCCATCACCAAACCCAGCTTTATCATGACACTACCCCTCCACACCCCCAAAACTGCCACCCTTTACACAATACAATGGGCACAGGAAGTTTCCAGCCTCACCAAAACACACTGAACTGTCCGTGCCCAGGATGAGAAAAATGTGCCTATCTGGGTCTTAGCAGGAGTCCAAGGATGTGGCCATGGGCTTGGATGTTGGATGGGGAGTAGGGTCGGAGAAGGGGTGAGCTGGGGGGGGATGAGGGTGGGGGGGTCGTCCCTGTCCGGTGGCATGGCAGGGTCGGTGGCATTGGCCTCCCCGGTCCGTGTGAATGGGAAGACAATTAGGGGCTTATTAGCAAAGCTGCAGGGCCAAGCCCCCCTGACTCTCTCAGTTCTAGAGAGAGCGAGGGAGAGAGAGAGAGAGAGAGAGAGAGAGAGAGAGAGAGAGAGAGAGAGAGAGAGGGGGAGGGGAAGAGAGAGTGAGAGTGAGAGAGAGAGAGAGTGAGAGAGAGAGAGAGAGAGAGAGAGAGTGAGGGAGTGAGTGAGTGAGCAAACGTTCGCCAAGCGCAGCCCAAGCCGCTACGACATCTCCAGCCGAGAACAGGCCCGGCCATTGTCTAGGCTGATTACGGCGTCCGGAGCCCTCTTTGTTTTCTGCTCACCATGCCTGTCTGATTCCCTTTCTGCCCTCTTCGCTCCACGCCGCTCGCTCCCATGGGCCTGGGAGTGTGCTAATTAGAACAGAAATGGTCCTAGTAATTATGTCAACCCTCGTTAACAGGGATGACAATGAGCAATATTATTTTTATGCAATGTTTTGTGTAGGGGGGCCTCTCAACTTCCAACACTCATTAAACGGGAAAAAATGGCCGACTTGGGCTCCGGCGTGGATGCGTTCATGTCAGGGTGCGCCGCGGTCGCACCGCGCTGACGGGCCCCTGGCTCACTGGAGTCTGTGCGGTGGCACAGGCATGAAGTTATTGCCCTAATTAAACCTTTGGGGACGCCGGGGCGGTTCTCATCAAAGACCCCCGTCGGAACATTGCTCCGCTTGTCCCGAGAGCAACCCGCCCCGACCCGACCTGGCGCATCTTAGTGTCAGCACCGTTTGGGACCGGCAGCCCAAAGCTAATTAGGCAGTGGCACGGCAACAAGGTCCGAAACGAAGTTGGAGCAGAGAAAGAGCAGGTGACAGAGAGAGAAAGACACCAAAACTAAAAACAAACTAATAAACCAGTAAACCAATAAAAGTGAATAAAACTAATAGAGCACAAGTGAGGCTGATAAAAACTTCACAACAACTTTTTTTTTCTTTTTATTTATAGGCATATCACATCATATCATTCTTTTTATTTATAGGATATCATTTATAGATTTATTTTTATGGTATATGTTGTATGAAGAACGGATAATGTCTGTCAGTGCCACAAAATGGTGAAGAAAATGATGATCAGTGCTGCCAGAAATGCCTTGTTTTGTCCACATGCCAGGATATTAGTTTAGCATCACAGAGGAGCAAATTGAGGTAGCAATTTTCAAATTTCACTTCAATCATTAGGCCTACAGCCCCATAATTAAATGCTAACATTCAAAATAACATTTGGGTGTTCTAGACGGTGTTTGAAAAGTTCTTTCATTTCACTTTCACTTTCGTTTTCCTCAAAACCCAAAACAAAGGCACGGTAGTCAAATAACAGTGTAAATATACTGTAATCCATGACGAGCAATTTTGCATTTTGCAAGTTTTCTTCATTTCTGTCTTTCACCAGCTCTTTAGTGTCAGCATAGAGCTACTCTTAGAACTAGTGATGGTGAGGTTTAGAGGACTAGAACTACCAGTACTAAGACTTAGAAACAGTTGGTGATGGTGAGGTGGAGAAGACACTCTGGCTCAGGACCAAGCTATTCTTAATTCTTCCTCCATTTTTTATTTGATTATCTTCTAAATGTTTTTAGTTTCACTCTTTTTTGTATCTCCTTTTTATCTTTAGAGAGGAACATGTACAAAATTCTCTTCTTTGTGAATTTTGTGATTTAATTAAACACATGAACAGCCGATGTCCAATAGCACATTTCACCACTTACTAGTCACATTGTTTATACACTGCCCATATCATGACAATTACAAATACGTACATTTTCCTGATGAAGACTTTGAGATTCTTTATAGATGAAGAGTCTGAAATCTAAAGTGCCACCTGTTAGAGAATCAAAGCTCAGGAGATGAGAGTTTTTTTTTTTTTTTTTCCAACACTTTTATTTAACAATCAAGAGAGAAAAATGTGAAATTTGTATATTTGTTTCATCATTCAGCGTAAAAATAAAATAAAAAATAAATACTGAATATAGGCTTCATAAAAGGCAGAATCTACTACAGGTAATGCTAATCCCACTTAATCTTTCCCACTGTCAGCTAGATTAGCTGCTTTGTACAACCCAGAGTAACACACTCTGTGGTGATGACACTCATCCACACTCCAGAAAGAGATAGTCTGTAGAGGCTGTGGCCTGAGCTGTGTGTGTGTGTGTGTGTGTGTGTGTGTACCCTTAGTCCACAAAGATTTAACTGACAGACTTTCATCAGCCAAATAAGTAACTGATTCATAACAGCCAAGTCTTTGAGGTCTCATGGTGTAGTATTCAGACTGTGTGTGTGTGTGTGTGTGTGTGTGTGTGTGTGTGTGTGTGTGTGTGTGAGCGCCTGCGTCTGAAGCCCAGTGTCTTTCCCAGATTTAACTGACAGACAAGCATCAGCCAATCAAGAAACTGATTCATGCCAGGCCAGTTAAGTCTTTTGAGGATTCCGACTGTGTATGTAATTGTTTGTGTGTGTGTGTGTGTGTGTGTGTGTGTGTGTGTGTGTGTGTGTGTGTGTGTGTGTGAGAAGCAGGTTAGGTTTAGGTAATGCCTACAGAGTTGAGTCACTAGTGCCCGCTGACGTCCAGCTGAGTCCTCCATCGAAGGTGTTCCACCGCCATCTTTACCGTCATCATTTTTTAGGCCTTTCCAGAATGTTGAGGAATTTGCCTCTTGTCATTTCTCGGGCTGAAGAGAGAAAGACACAAAGATATGAAGACGTTAACAGATTGAGACATTAAGACATTTACAGATAAAAAATATCTTAAGCCATTTTAGATGTAACATAACATAACGTAAAAGCAAAAAATACAATTTAAAAACTGAACACAAGCTTTTCAATATTCATATATACACTGAAAACCTTGATCACTGGTGTACTCTTTCCTAGGGTCCAATGACAACAGTACATAAGCTACCCAGAAAAAAGTGTGAGTGTGTGTCAGTGTTTCTGTGTGTGTGTTTAGTGCTCCTTCCTCTGTGGAGCCACAATGGTGGAATGAATTTGGAGATGTGAAAAGCAGGCAAAACCCGCCCAGTGTGCAGATTTCCTAATAAGCCACATCTTCACACGACCATCAGTCATCATGATTTACACATGCTACACTACACTGCACAGCACAGCAGCTGGAGCACAGTCCATACATCTCCACTGGATCAGTGTGTGTGTGTGTGTGTGTGTGTGTGTGTGTGAGCGTGTGTGTGAGCATGTGTGAATATACAGTGTTCTGGGCTGGACGTGTGCCAACATCAGCTGTGTGTGTGTGTGTTTGAGTGGAGTATGTGTGTGTATGAGATGAATGTGTGACTCAGTGACTGGAGTGTGTGTTGAGTAGTGTGTGTTTGCGCACGTGTGTATTTCTGAAAATATTGGAGAGAGAGAGAAAGAGGGTGAGAGAGAGAGCGAGAGAGAAAAAGAGAAATACAGAAAGAGAGAGAGCGAGAGAGAGAAGGATAGAGAGAGAATAAGAGAGAGAGTGAGGGAAAAAAGAGAGTCAGACAGTGTGTGTGTGTGTGTGTGTTTAATAGACTCATCACTGAAACTGTTGCCACTGAAGCTGGGCTCTGGAGGGACGGGCACGCATCAGGCTTTGTCTTCAGTAATGAGACCATCACACACTCACACTCCCTGTGCTCCACTGCTTAATCTGAGTGTGTGTGTGTGTGTGTGTGTGTGTGTGTGTGACGGTATCATCAAATCAACAACTAGTAAATCTGAGGCACTAAAGCTCAAGTTGTAGCAGCATATCTTGAATCACTGAGTGTGTACTAAACAATGGTAGTCTCTGATCTACTATAGAAGACAAAACTGGATTAAAGAAAGACAGACTTACTGACATGTAAATACACTATCTGTACACATTTAGGGATTGTATTTATTTTCAGAGTGGAATATGTGTTGTTGACTATGAGTGTGTTTTTTGACTCTGTGTGTATGTGTGCGTATATGTGTGTGTGTGTGTGTGTGTGGAGTAGTGTAGGTATACCGCACAGCATCAGATTTACTAGGTAAGGATATTTATATATACAAGAAATTGACTTCGGTAGGTGTTGGCTCTCTACACACTTAACAATAGACATATAGCTAGTTGTATTCTGTACAAATAGTAGACATTAAGTATACACTTAGGGGGTGTTCACATTGTTTTTTTTTCTCAGCTGCGGGTGGATGTTTAACATTATATCCCTATGGTACAGAGTGGTTTTTAAAAACACCGCCGCTAGTAGGTTTTTCCCTACTTCAACTCGCCAAGAAAAAGCACCCCACGTCAGCCGCTTTTTGACAGCTGACCAATGAATGAGAACTTGTGTCACAATAATGAAAATTCAGATTTTATTATTTTGGTCGCCATCTTTTATTTCTAAAGTCGTTACCGACGGAGCAACTAGTTGTTCTCGTTAGTGAACATGAAGAGCGCTGTGACAAAACCAACACATATATAATATCTACCACATGGAAATCACCCGCTATTAAAATTGGGCTACTTTTCTCATCCAAACACTATATCAAGTGCTGGTTGACACTGATACAAGTAACCTAAGCTAAAGTTTGTAGCCTAGCCTAACGATTGTAACATACTTAATATTCTAGAATTAACTCTTGATCGGTGCCGTTTTTTGGACAGAAACCCGCTGGCAGTTTTTGCTTCTTAAAAATCCACCATGGTCAGGTGTTTTCTAAACATTAAAAAAAAAAACGCCTGTGTGAACGCCCCCTTACTGTACAATGTCACAGGTGTAGGATTTTAAACATCTTATCTATGTATCTCATATGAACATGTCTGTGTGCAAGTGTAAATAGGGGTCAGCATACTTGTGGTCTGCATGTGTGTGTCTGTGTGTGTGTGTGTGTGTGTCTGTGTGTGTGTGTGTCTGTGTGTCATCTGCATAGGGAGGAGTTATAGGTCGGTGTTATATGTGTACATGTGTGTGCATGTTTGCTGATTATATTAGTCCTGTGTGTGTATTGTAAAAGTGTTAGTGGTTTGTCTTTGCCTGTGTGTGTTTGTGTGTGTGTTTGTTTGCATTGTTAAAGTGTTTTGTGTGTCTCTCAGTGTGTGTGTGTGTGTGTGTTGAAAGTGTTGCTGGTCGGGTGTGGCGGCGATAGCTAATGAAAAAGTCTGGTGGATTGTAATTTAGATGAGCCGCCTTGTGTGACGTGCGGAATGATAATATCCCCTCTTCTC
>JAODXP020000024.1:3967297-3969797 GCA_027497455.2 Sardinella longiceps | reverse complement strand
GTGTATTGGCTTCACGTGTAAACACATTTCACATGGACATAGCATGCAGAAAGAGGCAATGGGATTCTATAACAGATTTAATGTCAAATAAATACTGTAACTATATGTTTTCAAGTTTAGAAACATATATTAAGTATATAAAGTATATAATCTGTATTATATGATATGCACTTTTGTGTACATTATAGCACATATTATAGTATATTTATGTATGGTGGTCTATCAAAATATAGTATAAAATAGAGTATAGGTCGACTTAAATATACAGTATAAATATACAGAGGAAATCAGTGATCAATGTGAACATTTCCTACATCTACACCCAACTGTCACCCAGTGGTGAACTCTGCATCAATAGTGCAACACAATTTACAAACAAACAAACAAATAAATAAAATGTGTACACACACACACACGCACACAGAGCTTTCTGCAAGGGGGTTTGAAGGGCAAGGCAGATGCCATAAACTGGACTCATTAGACCCAAGACCAATCTCTCACCACACACACACACACACACACACACACACACACACACACACACACACACACACACACACAGAACATAGCTGGAGAGCAAGTGCTAATCAGAGCAAGGTCAAGTGCACCAAACTCCACAGACCAAACAAGGAGCTTCAAGTTCCACTGTTTCAGGGTTTTCATTTTAAAGTAGACATGGAAAATGGCAAAGCCTTTTGTCTTGGCTTTGATTAGCAAGGTTGCGAGGTTGAGCGTGGCCAAAGAGCTCCTATGAACATGAGACTACATACAGCCACTACAACATGCGTGATCAGAACAAACCCTACTAGTTAAATAGTCAAATAGCATAAAGCTAGGCTCTTTCTCCAACATATGTACAAGAAAAACTGACGTTCTAAATGAAAATGAAAATGTAGCAGGGTTTTTAAGATTTGCCAACCCACAGAAACTGTATTGATCGTGAAGGAAGTTTCAGTCATCATAGCCAATCAGTGTAGATAAAACATCTAACCAGTGTAGATAAAACATATCTAACCAATGTAGATAAAACACACTCCTTTTCGTTCTGAACTGGCAGACCCTGACCTTACATGCTAACCACAGTGTTTAAGTTTAGTTTAGTTTAAGTTTAGTTTAAGTACTCCTAAGCCCAAAATGGTGGAAGCATTATTAACCTGGGTAATGCCATTAACTGCTAGGCACAAGCATGTACATAACACATATATAACTACCATCTGAAACATCCACAGGGGCCTGACCTGTAAGGAGAAGCACAGCTAACAAGCTAAGTGTAGAAGGAGAGAGAGAAAAAAAAAAAACGAGGATTGAAGAGGCTCAAGTTCTGATCTTTCATCTCTGCAAATGAGTGGAGATCAATGTAAGGCAATGTACAGCAAATCCTGATTTCGTTTCAGCATCACCCCGCCCCCCCCCCCCCCCCCACGCTCACTCCAACCCCAGAGACTCACCCCTGCCACCTTACACACACACACACACACACACACACACACACACACACACACACACACACACACACACACACACACACACACACACACAGGGAAAATAAGGCTGAGGGGGTTAACCAGAATCCCATCTCTCCAAGCTGACTGCCCCAATTCACTTTCATTAGGAGAGCAGGCCACTAATGGTCCCCCTGTTGCAGATGGGAGATGGCCCCGTGCCTATTACTGCAACTGATCTTTATTTAATGGATTTAACATCCATTCTCCACACACACAGGCCCCTCGAGACCACACACCAACACACACACCCATGCACACACAGGGACAGGCAGATGATAACACACACACACACACAGATATGCATGTGTATGAGGGTGAGCAGAGATACGTGCACACATACTCACAGCTAAACACACACACACACACACACACACACACACACACACACAGGTGCATGTTAAGACACACAGCGACAAAAACATGAAGCGACACACACACACACACACACACTCTTGTACACACACAGGTGCCTAGACTTAAGAGATCTACTCAAGGACATACAAAACAAACACATGAAAAGACACCCCCCTGCCCCAACAACACACACACACGCACACGTGCCTGCCCAACCTACTCTATCCTCCATCACTGCCAACTCCTCCCACCTCCATCGCTCTTTACTGCTCCCCCTCCACACAACACACACACACACACACACACACACACACCCATCAAGCCTTTCACACTCCCATCAACCTCCCTGCCTCCCAACCCCACCCCACAAAAGTCCCCGCTTCGGAAACAGACTCACACACACACACACACCTGACGCTCATGTTTGTGTTCAAAATTCAATTACCCACTTATTGATACTTCACAGGGATATTTAAGATGCAGACATGGGGTCTGATTTCCCCCGAGACACACTGCTTCCTCTTTATGTCTCTACCGAGGGCTCGGCTGCTCGCCTCTGCCCCTCTCTCTCCCACACACACACACACACACACACACACACACACACATACACACACACACACACACTCTCCCCCTCTTTC
>JAODXP020000024.1:3922297-3964797 GCA_027497455.2 Sardinella longiceps | reverse complement strand
TGTGTGTGTGTGTGTGTGTGGTGCAGGAGGCCATTAGCAGCTGATGGGGTGACCTTCAGACAGAGCGGTCACTCCGAGGCGAACTACGTGCACGCTTGTAGACACACGCACACACACGCACACACACACAGATAATCTGTTACTAACACAGAGACTTCATATGTGCTGCCGTGTTCATATCAACAACGGAGAGGTCAACTCCCATCTCCTTAACAGCATGTCCACTTCCTGTTTTAAACACACATGCTCAGAGAGACTGAGATGGTTCAAATCAAAAGTCAAATCAAAGATCTCTGTCCAAGACCTCCAGCATCCCAAACATGGCAGGTCTGTGTCAGACGAGCAAGACCAGATCAGATCATATACCAGAGTATATGTAAGGTAGCTGGTATATGTAATGACCAATGCTAGAGCTCCAAACTTGTAGCCTATGTGTGTGTAAACATGCCAGGCCCATAAATGTACAGTAAATGTAATCCATCAATTTGAACAAAGTTGCTGTATTCTGGATTTAATCTATTTTAATGCGTAACGCAATACAGTTAGCCAATTTATGTTGTGATGTGTTTTGTTAAGGTGGTTACAGATCAAAGATCCATGACGAGACGAAACCCTGAAACTGCGATTTGACATGTTGAATCTTTTGCAACGGCTTGCAACTGTTTGCAACAACCTGCAACAATTAATTTACACTACCGAAACTCCTCTCTAAAACCATCTCATCTTGTTGCGGATCTTCAGTATGAATTGGACTTTACATGTATTCCATTACTCTCCAAGACTGCGAGGTGGGTTGTCAGTTGGTGATGTTACTTTGGTTCTTCCATGCCTGTGGTATGTGTACAGTGCTGCATGTGTGTGTGTGTGCGTGTGTGTGTGTGTGCTGGTCCCAATCATGGGTGGACTAGAGCCATTAAATCTGCCTGTGGAGATGAAGAATGAGAGCACTGCGGCAACAACAGAGGACTCAGAGTGTGTGTGTGTGTGTGTGTGTGTGTGTATGAACTATGTGTAAAAGGTGTATGTGTGTGTGTTTTTAATATCCCTGTGTATGTGTGTGTGTGTGTGTGTGTGTGTGTGTGTGTGTGCTGTGTGTGTGTGTGCATTCATTACATCTCTAGTGTGGGGTGTGTGCATATATGTATGCACGTTATGAGGTGGGTCCATGATGGATCACAGTGGGTGAGAGTGTGTCAATATGTACCCTGGTATCTGTGTTTGGTCCTGTGTGGATCTGTGTGTCTTATGGGTGATCTAATGTGCATAACCTGTACGTGTGTGTTATGAATAATATGCATGTGTGAGTATTTTTTTTATGTCCTTTTTTTTTTATTATTTTGTGCTCATTACTTCTGTTTCCAGGCTTCTACTGTTATATGTGTAGATCACACTAATATCACTGAAATATGAAAAATGTATATATTTATATATTTAAAAATATATGAAATAATATAAACACCTATATAAATACAAATACCTTGCCTTACCAATGTGTTGTGTGTATGCATGAGTCACTCTGCATTGTGTGTGTGTGTGTGTGTTTCATAGAGACCTGTAGAGAAAAGAGGGGAGTGGCAAGCTCTTCACATGTTGCTGTAGCCCCATCAGCAGTGGACTCATCATCTCTCTCTCTCTCTCTCTCTCTCTCTCTCTCCCTCTCTCCCCCCCCCCCCCCCACACACCACACACACACACACACACACACACACACACACACACACGCTACTCTACTCAGTGGCTCCTCTCTGTCCCAAGGGAGCACTCGCCATTCAATTACCTTCAATAACAGCACTTATCAGTGTAGTCAGTGGCCCCCTGGGAGCCCCGGGGCCTGATGACCACGCTCAGCAGCCCGCGACAGGAGCATTCATCACGGGCAGAGCCGGCACAGCAGCTGGGTACCACCACCACCACTGCTGCTGTGTGTGTGTGTGTGTGTGTGTGTGTGTGTGTGTGTGTGTGTGTGTGTGTAGGGGGAGGAAGAGGAGGTGGGGAACCAGAAGGGGAGGGGAGGGGAGGGGGAGGAGGGGAGAGGCACGCGCCAAACTGCCCCAAGGGACAACACTGATCAGAGCGTCATCCAGCACATGTGTGTGTGTGTAGGAGTGTTTGAGTGGGTGGGGTTGTGGGGCCCATGGGATAGTGGCCTGACACGCGTCCTATCCTAACACATCACACACACACACACACACACACACACACACACACACACACACACACACACACACACACAAAAGACCAGCTGTGGGAGGACCACATATGTTACAAATGTGTTTCCATACACAAAGGGGAATGGCTGTGAGCAGGTGCTGCATAGTGCTACTGGCTAGGTGAAGCCATCACACAGATCAGATAGGATTCTGCACACACACACACACACACACACACACACACACACACACACACACACACACACACACACACAGTGCAGCAAAATGCTACCAACTACAGCTAGGTAAAGCCATCATGATCTCATTACACACATCAGATAGGATTCAATACCTCCCTAGGTCACGAGTAAGGCACGCTTATGCACGCGGGTGTGTGTGTACACACACACACACACACACACACACACACACACACACACACACACACACACACTCTCACTCTCATGTGTGATATCTGGCACGCGTGAGGCTAAAAGAGCAGCGTTTCCTGTGAAATTAATGCTACAAAGGACAGACTCTCAATTTCACCCTCAACCTCCCAAATTAACATTATTCCCCCCCGCCCCCCCAACACCCCCAACTCTCCCTGGCAAATGAATCCTCCGGAGGAGCCATTGCACGGTGGCATCGTCAGAGGATCAAATTAAGACCGAAAAAAAGGGGGGGTGGTGTTTGTGTGTGTGTGTGTGTGTGTGTGTGTGTGTGTGTGTGTGTGTGTGTGTGTGTGTGATCATCTGCATTTCAGAGGGGGGGCGTTTAGCCTGGCGAGTGAGGAAGAGAGGGAGTGAACATGAATAAGAGGACTGGCAAGGGATGGGACGACTAGGAAGAGAGGGAGATATAAGAAGAGAGAAGAGAGGAGAGGAGAAGACAGGAGAGGAGAGGAGAGGAGAACAGGATGGGAGAGGTGAGGAAGAGAGAATAGGGAAAGGAGGGAAAGGGAGGAAGGAAGAGGGGAGAAGAGGAGAGAGGAGAGGAGGGAAGAGAGAAGAGGAATAGCGAAGAGGAGAGAGGAGAGGACAAGAGAGGGAGTGAGCAAACGAGAGCCTTGGCAAGGGATGCAGCAGGGACGACTAGGAAGAGAGGAGCGGGGAGAAGAGTGGGGAGAGGAGAGGAGAAGAGAAGAGAGGAGAGGATAACCTTCTGGATGGGGTGAGATTTCACAGCGTGATTGTGACTTCTTCCCATTAAGCACCTCCTCACTTTAATGGCCGCCACGTCTGCAGTGGGCAGGCAGCAGTAAATCTCTTCCACCCCTACCCTCCTACCCCGCTCTCTCTCTCTCTCTCTCTCTCTCGTCACACACACACACACACACACACACACACACACACACACACACACACACAAAGGCACAAACAATCAGATACAAACATACACACACTGAACACAACACAAACACACTGAAACACACACACACACACACACACTACGCACAGACACACACACTGAACACACCGACACAAACACACATACAAAGACAGTCAGACACTCACACACACACACACACACTCTGAACACACAGACACAAACACACACACTGAACACTATGATACAAACAAACACAAACACACACACACACACACAGAGGTCCATGCTTGCTCTCGTCCCCACCCCTCTCTTCGCCCTAGGGCTCCCTGATGGCCACTGGTTGGACACACACACACACACAGACACACACACACACACACACACACAGGGCCGCTGGTTGGAGACGTTTGGGGAGGAGTGAAGGGGAGCAGTGATAAAACACACACACACACACACACACACACACACACACACACACACACACAGACACACACACACACACACACACACACACACACACACACACACACACAGAGGGAGCGGTGATGGCCGCTGGTTGGAGGCGTTTGGGGAGGAGTGAGGGGGAGCGGTGATGAAAAAGTGAGGGAGATTTACTGGGCCGCTTCGTGCCTGTCAGGCCCCCATAGACGGGGAAATTAAACCACAGCACATTAAAGGCCTGCCATTAACCAGCGCTGGGACACGAATAATAATCACCGCTTTGTGTCAGCACCACCACCCAGGTGTGTGTGTGTGTGTGTGTGTGTGTGTGTGTGTGTGTGTGTGTGGGTGGGAGAGAGAGAGAGAGAGAGGACAACTCAATGGCACTCATACCACTCAACACACACACACACACATACACGCAGATATCATGTCATCGAACACAGCAGGGAAAATACAGTGTTGTGTGCATTCACTTATACTCTATATCCCTACACACACACACACACACACACACACACACACACTTGACATCCGTAAAATACAGGTGAGGGGGGCTTTCAGCTCTATGTCAGCCTACTGTAGCCTACATAGAGTGCACTGCTCCAGAGTCAATAGATTAAGCCAATATCTTTTTTTCCAAAGTGTTCATCGATCATCACCTCAAGGTGACCAGTGTCGGAGATGAGTGAATTAATGTCCGCTGTGCTTATGTGCCAAGAGCCCAGACTGGCAGGGCGACACCCCTTGCCCCTGACGAGACTGTAGATGCCGTCTCATCTAACAAAAACACTTCTGCCACTACTTTTCACCCAAGAATGGCAGCACAACATCAAAACAAACAAAAAAAAAAAACTACAAAAGATGTTCCCAAGTATCAACACTAGTTATTTACTGTAACAATGTGTCACTGTTTGAGGTATGTTTTTGCTTGAATTTCCTTCAGGATTAAATAAAGTACTATCTTTTGTTTTTTGTCAGACAGTTTTGTCATGGTATTATTTTTTAAATGAATTTGGATGATAAGTTCATATGGAGGACTGAGATAGGTATAGAGGAGGCTAGTATGTACTGTCTATTACAGTGCTAAAATAGGCATAGAGGAGACTCGTACAGTATAGAACAGGCAATGCTGTCTAGTACAGATATAGAAGCTAGTATGTGCTGTCTAATACAGTGCTGAGATAGGCATAGAAGAGGCTAGTATGTACTGTCTATTATAGTGCTCTGATATAAGTACAGAACAGGCAATGCTGTCTAGTACAGATATAGAGGAGGCTAGTATGTGCTGTCTAATACAGTGCTGAGATAGGCTTAGAGGAGGCTAGTATGTACTGTCTATTATAGTGCTCTGATATAAGTACAGAACAGGCAATGCTGTCTAGTACAGATATAGAGGAGGCTAGTATGTGCTGTCTAATACAGTGCTGAGATAGGCTTAGAGGAGGCTAGTATGTACTGTGTATTACAGTGCTCTGAGATAGGTATAGAAGAGGCTTGTATGTAATGTTCAATTATAACAAGTATACAGCGGTCGGATCCAGAGTGGTAAATACAGCTCTAGCATAACCCACCAACGGATAAGCAGAGCTAAAGTCTCTCTCTCTCTCTCTCTCTCTCTCTCTCTCCCTCTACCTCTCAGTGGTCTCTCTCTCTCTCTCTCTCTCTCTCTCTCTCTCTCTCTCTCTCTCTCTCTCTCTCTCTGCTCTCTATCTTTCTGTCTCTTTTTGGCTTGGCATGAATTACACTAATCTGTGGCCACATAATTCCATAATGTGGGGCATCTGACGAGGGGGCCATTACTGCCTGCTGCCCAGTGACTGTGTGTGTGTGTGTGTGTGTGTGTGCGTGTGTGTGTCCCAGTTCCTATCAGTGTGCCGTTGAGTAAAACAAAGAGAGAGGCTGGTGGCGGTGCGTGGGCAGAGGGGTTCGTCTAAGCGAGCGAGTCTGCACCACAGCAGTGAGGGTGGCGGGAACAGAAGAGGAGTCTCTTTGCCGTTTAACGGACGCTCCATTCGTCTCTCTATCTCTCTCCCTCTCATTCCATCTCTTTATCTCTCTCCCCTCTCTCCTTCTCTATTTCTCTCTCTATCCCCATCTCTGTACCCCCCTCTCTCTCTTTCCAACTCTCTACCTCTCTCCCCCTCTCTCCTTCTCTATTTCTCTCTCTATCCCCATCTCTGTACCCCTCTCTCTCTCTCTCACTCTCTCTCCCCATCTCGCTATCTCTCTCTATCTTTCTCTCTCCATCTCTCTCTCTCTGTGGGACGGGCAGCCGATCTGCTGCTCGCCCTGACAAATCACGTCTGGCGTAATCCTGCTCTCAGTGAGAACACTTTAATCATGCTCTCTTGATGGAATTTTACAAATCAGCACTGAGCTCCACACCCTCTCTCTCTCTCTCTCTCACACACACACACACGCACCCTTTTCATTTTCTCCTCAAAAAATGTCAGTAATGTGTGTTTAAAGCACAATAGCTCGACACAACCTGTGTTGTAGGCCGCCGCATCAATCCACTGCACATGGGAAATCTCGTAGTGAGAGCAGAGAGAGAGAGAGAGAGAGAGAGAGAGAGAGAGAGAGAGAGAGAGAGAGAGAGAGAGAGAGAGAGAGAGAGACCTTGTCTGCTGATGGTACTGCAGGTACCATGAGGCACAGAGAAATGACTTGTGAATGCCTCCTCCTTCTCTCACTCTTTCATACACAGACTGGAGACAGAGGCTCTGGGGCCTGATGACTGGCTCCGCACACAGCCTTACACCAGCACTTTGAATCAGTCTAGCACACAGACAAACAGCCCAGTGGGGGAGAGAGAAGAGGGGAGGGGAGAGGAGGAGTGGGACAGAGGGGAGAGAAGAGAGGAGAGGGGAGAGAGGAGAGAGGTGAGAGAATAGGGGAGAGGAGAGAGAGAGAGAGAGAGAGAGAGAGAGAGAGAGAGAGAGGAGTGAGAGAGAGAGAGAGAGAGAGAGAGAGAGAGAGAGAGAGAGAGAGAGAGAGAGAGAGAGAGAGAGAGAGAGAGAGAGAGAGAGAGAGAGAGAGAGAGAGAGAGAGAGAGAGAGAGAGAGAGAGAGAGAGAGAGAGAGAGAGAGAGAGAGAGAGAGAGAGAGAGAAGGGAGAGGAGAGGGAGAGAGGACACTGGAAACAATCAAGGAAATGGCTGCACATCAGGGGGCATCCAACAATAAAATTACTTACTGCAGCCGGCGGCTGGAGCAGCGGGTCAGGCTTCTGACTGCTGCTGCCACCTTTTAGTTCCCAGCCAAAGCCTGTTGGCCAGGGACAGACAGCACAGGACAGCACAGGGACAGGGAGAGCCTCTCTGCAGGATTATATAGACTGCTGTGGGACAAACTAGCCTACTTTATTTGCTAGCTTTCTATTTTTCATTTGTGCAGAAACACTTAAAAAACTTACACTGGCAACAGGTTGGATTATATTGACTGCTGTTGTACAAACTAGCCTACTTTATTTATTTGCTGCCTCTTTTTCAGTGGGAAACACTACAAACTTACACCAGCATCTAGGGTCCGTTTCCCAGAGGCATAGAAGCTAACTAAAGTCAGCAAATTTGTTGGTTGCAATGCAATTTCCCATTGCTAACTAACTAAGCTGCTAACTGGTTAGCAATTATGCTTTTGGGGAAACAGACACCAGGTTGGCTTTCTGCAAATGGTGGCTGGTGGGGGAAATACAGCAAAATGACCAATGGCCAATGTATCTTATTTATCATTTTGTAGCACAGCAGAGTGATAGGGAAGACAAGATACCGACAAGCCAAGACATAAGATACAAGACACGACAACCTCGGTCTCCTGCCGGCTATCTGCCCAGTGGCCGGTGTTTGTCTGTGCTTTTTGTTGCCGTGATGCTGCGGGCTTTGTTGGCAGGCCGCGGGGCTAAGTACCCATCATCTTCCTCATATGAGAAATTGGAGCACTTAGCGGCGCTGCGCTAATCCATGCTCACTCCGCGGATTACAGACGGGGGGACTCTCTGCCGCGAGAGCCGTCAAAACAGATTTCACAGCACTTGCATGTTTCAACACTCCACTCTCAAACACACACACACACACACACAGCATTCTGCCTCAGCTCCTGTCTATCTATGACCCTAACGTAATTACTCAGTCAGGACTGGGCAACTTTTCTATTCCTTGTAATTAGATTGCTGCCCGTGATTGACAGGACACTGTTCACATGAGCAGGAACAAAAACCAGAACGTGTTGCTCTGCGGAATACTGAGAGGCCATGTTGCGGATGGTGCTGGTGAATTTCCACGAGCTTAACTAGCCATATGTGTCATAATTCAAAAACATTAGCAATATTAAAGAGGTTCTTAATTAGATGAACAAGTGGAGGGATTAAAGAACAGTCACAGCTAATGCAGGGCCATCAGGGGAAATTAGCCTTCAGGGTAACACCTCCATCTGGAGGCCACATGAGGAATAGCAGGTTGGAGCCTAGTGCTGCTACTACTACTACTCTGACTTGCAGTCTACTCTTGCTGTCTGGCTCTATTCTCAAATGTAAAGAATCCTTTAGCTGACACCTTACTGAAGCACTTTGGTTGCCAAGTGCAGTGGGGATTTGGCAGCAACAGGCCTATTCCCAAACTACCGGTACTGGCAATGCACTGACTTCTCCCTGATGAGCAAAGTGGCAGCACACTTTTAGACAACAGTTTCTGCTCTGAATAAAAGTGATTTACAGATCTTCCATTATGGTATTACTTTTGAATGTACTGTGTGAAGGTAATTCATTATACAAGGAAGACTACATCTTCCAAGTGTTAAACACATACGCATATGCTTCATATTCATATTTTGGAGAAGAAAATCCAAAGATAAGCTTGAAATAAGCCAAAATGTTCACACACAGTGTGGTCAGGGGGCAGTGAGACATATCAACCATTAGAACAGCCATTAGATCAATGAAACATACAGTGTTTCTCAAAGTCGAGAATGCTTCCTAGGTAGCACACTGGCCTTGGAAGTTGTACACTTCAAAAACGAGGTTCCATCAGTGCATCCTTGAAAAATCTATGAACAAAGGCCTCCGTCCTCACGAGAATAGAGAAGGATGCTTGACATTGGAACAGTACTTGGCAGCCTTCCAAAAAAAACCCCAGCCTTCCAAGCATGCTTCCTCGACTTTGAGAAACACTCATAGCAACATAGCCACTAATACCCCCTCAGTCTTACATTGCAGGTTAGTAATACAGGTCAAGTGTTGTGCACTCATGCTCTTGCACAGAAAAAAGTATACTACACAGTATACTACACACTGTCTGTGTATGGTATCTGTAGTGTACTGTATATATTGATTCCAGACCTCTGGTCTTATTGGAAATAAAGCATCTTTTAGATGAATAGTACTGACTGACACCCTGATCAGAAGAAAGAGAGGACATCTGTGGGACTGAGGACATGTCATCTTCAGGCTTTACATAGTGCTCCTTTACCCCATCTTGGCTTCATATTGTCAAGATTGCAACAGGACCAAGGTAGTGTTATGTAAACCTGTGTATTGTAAGTGGGATGTGGCTAAGTTCTTCTATGTGCTTACAGTGATGGAGTGATGTGTTCCAGTCTTGATGAGTTTACTGTGGTTTAGTCAGTGTTAAGTGTTCTATGAATTTAAGCCTACGTGAAATGTGATGAAAATGACATCATCTTACAGATTTGTGAATTTCCCCAAGGAGAGTGATAAGTGATAAAATAAACGCATGACTGGCATACTAACTACACTAACTACTAACTAAAGTGAACTGAAGTGATAAAGTAACTATCACTAACTAACTAACTAATTAATTAAAGTAAGTGACTATCTGGTTGACTTGCTGATGAATGCTTTCAGAGGGCAGTGAGACTCACACTCCTCCAGGCCCAGTTGGTAGGCCAGGTTCTGAAGACCCTTCACCTTCTCCATCAGGTTAGCTGTAGTCAAACTCCCCAGCTCTGCGATAAGATAAACAAAACAACAAACAAACAAAAAATCAACAACAATAACAAATTATGAAGAAATTAGATGGGGATTTTTTTATCCTGAATGAACGATTGTATTGGAAGGAAGGGTATCATAGCCTTCCATAAAGAACATCTCAGTTTACTAATGGCTATTAGCTAGTTATCTAAATCAATTAAAACGGTTGCTGTGACAACTAAATATCAGAATAATGTGTCAGGTGTTCAGGCTTTCATCATTGACCATGAAATATAATACTCAATAGCAAGAATAGACTGAACATCATGTGAAGTTTTTGAGTGGCCAGGGGGGGGCAAGCATGATTTCTCAGCAGTGCTGGTCTAAAGAGCCTACATGTGTCACATTTCGAATCATTTAACCATTACCGCAACTAGAAAGCTCACAAAGTATCTTAATATTCTTACATAGTGCACATTATGGCAATAATAGTCTAATAATATAATATCAAATATACACATTGTAGATTTGGTTAATATTTACCCTTTAGCATTTCAATGTCCTCAGACTCCAGTTCCGCCATCCATTTGGGTGGAGAGTTTGTGATGGGCTGCAGACACAAAAATATGTCATTACTTCATATGCACTTGACTTATGACACTGAAAAGGGGTGTACTGGACTGGCCTGCAAGATGTTAATAACTTTCACTCACGTTTTTAAATGATGCTGCAAATTCTCCAACTCCTGGCACTGTTAAACAATGAAAAAAAGGTACACAACATGGACATGCCTAGAATTCTTAATTTATGTTTCGTCGGGCATCAACATGGTATTGCACTAGAATGGAAATGTTGCCAAATATGTTTAAGGTTAGTTGAATCTGATAACTTACGTTGTTCGGGCCAAAGGTCAGGTGAAGCCCTGTCGAGCTTCTCAAAACTTAATAGAGAGGATTCAAAGTCATCACCTATATGAAAACACAACGTCAGGCCAACAATAACGTCAAACCCCTTAGCAGTGCATTTTTAAGGTGATCATCGAAGTTCTGCCATCCTTACTGTTTACTGAGGTTAATGATTAATCATTTCCATAACTGTCTGGTTGCATTAATTGAGCACACAGTCAGAGTATCTAAGATGAGTGTTAAATACATAATTGGGCCTTTCTTAATTGCGTTTAACAATCACGCAGCGTAAACAAGATATGGCCTTGATAGCTAACCTCATAAGCTAACAGTTAGGTAGCAAGCCATAAATAGACCACCTTCACAACATTAACGTTAGCAAAGAGATGAGACAATAAAACTTTACGCATTTGTCACAAACTTTTAGATTAAGCTGTGTGTTGTCTGGGGGAAACAACACATTTGATTACGATAGTAACGTGAACTTGCCTATCGGATGCTGAGAGGGACTAAGATTTTACAAAAATAATAGCTTGCTTGCTAGCTAGTTAGCCAGCTAACGTTATGATTGGTCTGACAATAACATTCTGACCATTTGAGTGGAAAGCAAATACAACACTCTTGTAATTAGGACTACACATTATTGCACTCCGTCATGTACTTCATCATAAAAGACCAACTGATACGGTTGCGCATGGTATATGCATTTACCACACTTTAGTATCAAATGTCAGTATAAACACACATCACATCTAAGGACAGAATTAGAATTTACCTCCATTCGGAGACGCCATCTTAACAACTCTACATGTGATGTTTTTCAGCCAATGATTGGACGCTTCTCGAGAACCGACGTGGCACGTCTCCACCTGCCGGTGACGCACAACTATTTTTTCACTGAAATTAAAAATATTCCCTAAAAATGCCCAAAATCTGATAGAAATACCCAAAAACCCAAATCTTTTTTTCATTGATCATTTATTGTTTCACATTCAGTCATTACAGTACCATGTGGAAGGCACTTAGTGTTATTGTGACTATTTTGATCACAAAAATTAAGTACTGTTGTAAGGCTACTCATAAAAATCAATAAAAATACTTCAGATGATTCTTCAGTTCTAGTATGTAAAAGTAGACTATGCTTTCAGGTTTCACTGTGATAATAAAAATAAGTTTTGTTGGACTTGGTGTGTGAACCTGGCGTGACATCTGCACAAATACTTTCCCTACAAGACTTGACTGAACAACATCACAGTCTGTCTGTGAAACTACCTAGTTAGTTACAATAAAATACTTTTCTTTACATGATAAATATTTGTGACTGAAAAATATGTATGACTGTAACATGATATGTTTCAAACCTTTATTTATGCATATAAAAAGGGAAAATACTCTTTGCTTGTTGATCTAACTACTCTGAAAAACACCATAACACATTCTGTCATCTACAGCAGAACAGAACATTAGCAGCAAATTGGAGACAAAACATTGTTTTGTTAGTGTGTCAATAGCGTCTATTTCCCGGAAGCACAGTTGCTAACCAGTTAGCAACTTAAGGTATTCCCCAGGTGATTTAAGTCCAAAATGCGCTTAGGTCCATATATTTTAGCCTGCACTAAGCACTTTTTTTTAACTTAAGCACCTGGGAGAATACCGCCCTTAGTAAGTTGGCAATGGGAAATTGCATTGCAACCAACATAGTTGCTAACTAGTTAGCCTACTATGCTTTTGGGTAACTGATGCCAGGTAGGTAAACTAAAGGTGAATTTGACATTCCTGACTGCAGCCCTCTCAAGCAAAGTATTATGGGTTGAAAACGGCAAAATAACCCCAAAAATTGAAGAAAGCGCTTCCAACCTAGAATGCCTAGCTGGCTTCAGTCGGCTGCAAGGGGGCTTGATAATGCCAGGTAATGTCAAAATTCCTTAATCTCGACCTCTCTCTCTCTCTCTCTCTCTGTTGTATCATCATCTTTCGTCCAGTTAGAAGAACCCTCACTCACGAGTGAGATCTCCAGTTCTGTTCGGCAAAAACAAACAAACAAACAAACAAACAAAACAAAAAAAAACAAACAAAAACACTTCTCTTGCAGATGACTGTCTGGTGTCTGGGCCCATTATGAAACCTGTTCTCCTCACAAGTGACTGTCTTGGGTCCAGTTATACTGGCTTCCACTAATGTGCTGCTGTGGTTCAGTTGTGAGAGCTCTCTCAGTCTTGGAATCGTGTAACGGAATCAGAACTCCCAGGAGTCCATCCACCTGAGCTTGGCCATGGGGCTGGCAGGGTCATGAGCCAGGGGGCCTCTCATTCCGTACGACAGAGGGTGGAACAGGTAGAAGCTGAGACGGGCAAAAGACACAAATGTCACATATCATGGGATGAATCATATCTCTCTCTCTCTCTCTCTCTCTCTCTCTCTCTCTCTCTCTCTCTCTCTCTCTCTATCTCGTTTGCACGCTCACACGCACGCACGCGCGCACACACACACACACACACACACACACACACACACACACACTTTCACTTTAAATTAGTTTGCTATATACACTTCCTGGAATAGGAAAAAACAACAACAACAGATGTGGCAGAGTAGACATTTTCTTGACATTCCACAGAAGTGAAACCCTCACCTGTATAGAATGGCTGCCAGAAGAAGAGTCTGACCTCCTCTCTGGATGTACTGAGCAAGTGCTGGTGGGAAGATGAGGTCTGAGTTCTGCAGCAAAGTGTCCAATGTAATACCTGATAAAACAATTGAACCAATTAGAGACATTCTCTAATCTAACCTAACCTACCCTTCCCCTGTTCTCATAAACATCTGGGAGAATACCAGTTTAAGTCCACTAAACTCCACACATTTCAGCCTGAACTATGCACTTTTTGGACTTAAACACCTGGGAGAGTACTGCCCATAGTTAGTAGTTTTCATAATTAATAAGAAATAAATTGTTGTGTGGTGGAGGAAAATGATCATTCACAGTAAATTTAGGTCAAATGCTGAATTACTTGGAAATGTGTGTGTAGCAAGCAAGGGGATTGGGAAGAGGCTAACCTGTTAGCATGCTACTGAAGAGCATTGCTGGGAAGTAGTGGTGGTAGTAGAGGATGCGGCCCATGGTGTAGAAGGGCAAGTAGTGAAGGAGCCAGCCCAGAAACAGCATGCCTCCACCCACCTTTAGCACTCTACAGTGCCCTGGACAATACAACACAACACAAAACAAAGACAAGTAATGAGCCAAAGAACAAGAACTCAGAATATGAGGGTAGGGCAAAGAGATAGGGCATGTGATCAGAACATACCGCCCTTGAGGCACAGACTCAAATCCATTACTGACCATACAGTCCTTGAAGCACTGCAGTTTTTCAAATACCTTGTTTAAGGCTTGTGATAGCCAGTTACAATACAATACTTTTCTTTACATGATACAATATTTATGACTGAAAATATGTGTGTATGTGTGTGTGTGTGTGTGTGTGTGTGTGTGTGTGTGTGTGTGTGTAAATGTGTTTGTATAAAAAAGAGAAAATAATCTTTGCTTGTTGATGTATCTATTCTGAAAAACACCATAACACATTTTGTCATCTACAGCAGAGCAGAACATTGGCAGTAAATTAGAGACAAATTGGAGGTTAATGTGTCTATCTCCAGGCCAGGTAGGTCCATGTTTCAAATACCTTCTACAGGTAGAAAACTCAAGATGCACATAGCAACCTTTTTTTTTAGCACTGTTGCAGGGCAAAGTACATGAGTGTATGGTTGTTTGGGAACATGGAACTGATCATGTGGTTGCCCAAGCACCATGTTAATCATCATCTCTATTCTGTGAATTCACCATCCAGCAACTAACAGACATTGTTAGAACGTTAATAATGACAATACTACTTCCTGCATTTCTGTCATATTTTATGCCATTGGTGATGTCACTATGTATGGTATGTCTGTACTATTAAAACAAATACACAGAACCAACCTCTTCTTTTAGCATCCAGATTGCATCCTCTTTGTACTGATGCTGCAGCAAGAAATGCCATGACTACATACAGCCCTAAACAGAACAGATTGAGCCACCAGATCACCTGTGGGAAAAGGAGAGGAGGTGCGTCACTCAGGTGAGTCCCAGGTGGCAAAAGATGCCCAGGTAGCACTGGGAAACAGATGCCTGTTTTGCATTTCCATCTATCTATGGCATGGATTGATTGACATGCAGTATAGAAAAATAACAGTCAATCTTCCAGTCTCAGAGTAAAACTTACAGGGTTTCCCAACAAGTATACTCGATAGTCGGTCTCATTCACTCCTGAAAATCTCAAGCCCTGAAAGAAATCAAAACCACACAGTTTACCAGAGAGAGGAAGTAGTGATTATTATTCAAAATCTGAAATAATTTGATTCATCGGAGAGCCCTTGGGATATCTTCACACACCTGATAGTTGATGGGCCAATGCCAGGGTTTAGAGTTCATCTCGTTGTCTTTGGGCTTCAGACCACTGTTCCCCTAAAGGGAGATAAAGAGGAAAGTTAACTAATTGACTAACTAACTCACTCACAAACTCACTCACTCATGAACTCACAAACTATTTTCCAACTGAGGAACAGTCTTATTTTCCCCGAAAACAGGTTCATTGAGTTCATGGATAAAGTTCACTAATTTCTCAAAGTCTATAGACCAGAATTTTCTTTACTGTCCAATAGGAACAAATAAATATCCAGAGTTTAACGATGATGGGAACATGTCCATGGACAAAGGTATACCAGGTTTTATTTTGAAGTTGTGATTCAAACAAGGTGTGCGTGAGAAAAAGGTTTCCATCGTACCCTGATCATGACGATGTGTGACTCTAGAAGGATCTCCAGAAAAGAGGGCTTCAAGACCGCAAGGCTGATATTCGGTACTGCGCACACACACACACACACACACACACACACACACACACACACACACACACACACACACACACACACAGGGATGAGAATAATTGAATATTTCACATGCTGTGTTAGTATATATCTTATACAAAGTATATGATATCTTGCTAATGTATATCTGTATTCTATATACAACACACTGGTGGCTAATAGGTGAGTATTCTGTAGTGTTGTAGAATAAGAGCAGCGTACGTTTGGGGTTGATGTGGTCCTCAATATTCCACTGAGAGCTGGGTGTGTCCTTGTGGTAAGGACTACAGGAGACCTCAACTTGCTCCCAGCCCCTGCAGAAACACACACAACCCATGACTGAAAGCAATAACACCACACACACACACAAACACACACACACACACACACACACACACACACACACACACACACACACACACACACACACACACAAACCTCACAAACATAGCAGAGTGCCCATCATCTAGCATTTGGGTAGTGTTTTGCCAGAGGAATAGAGGACGCAGCCTGTGGCTTGATGCAGGATGCGAACTTTGCTGCGCAGCACTTTGACCAGGTCACCTTTCCGACCCCCATACACCTCTATCACCCATAGGTCATTAATGTCCCCTGTGCCATTCTGTCAACAAACAAACAAACAAACAAACACAAAAACATCAAATCACACAATGTTGTGATAAGTATCATGCAAGGGTGGTGTAAATGTGTTATTAGTGCTTTGAAGAAAAAAAAAGAGCTCCATATATGATTTGGCATCCATTTCGCAAAAGCATTGTTGCAAACCAGTTAGCTTATCAAAAGCATATGCGCTAACCAATGGGAAATTGCATTGCAACCAACTAAATTGCTACTTTAGTTAGCAACTATGCTTTTGAGAAGCGGACCCCTGATTGTGTCGAGGCAGAGAAGAGTTTGCTCACAAGGCCATAGCCGGTGACCTGTAGGTGCTTTTTCGTCATGGGAGCCTCGTGCAAATGGCTATGGAGGTTCCTTGTGGTTCTGATAAAAACAGTAAAATAATACATATCACTAAGAAATATACAGAAACTGAAAATTCATTCTCAGATACTCTTCCATACTCAATACTAATATGCTAATAGTATTAATACTCAATAAGCAAAATAATAATTCTATTGATGTTCTATAAATATTCTCTGATTCGCAAAGATTTTTTGGATGATGCACTACCCAATCTGATTAAATTCCATAACAACACGTTAAGAGGTAGAGTAAATCTAAATGCTCACTCTTTGTGCTCCAGTCGAATGACGTCCCCGTGGCGGACAAGATCAGGGGTTTCCGCCGGATCTATAGAGGAAACGCAGACACACATGACAGGCAGGTCAGAGGAGACCAAGCATCCATTTCCCAAAAGCATAGTTGCTAACCAGTTGGCAGCTTAGTTTGTTGGCATTGTGAAATTGCATTGCAACCAATTTAGTTGCTAACAGGTTAGCGACTATGCTTTTGGGAAACGGACTACAGAACAAAGCTAAGCATAATACCGGTACTACACAAGTGAAAATGTCAGCTCAAAAGAGCTCCTCTAAGGCTTTAACCCACCATCAGAGTCCTGCTGTTTCTTCACCAGCCAGAGGTTGTTATAGTCCTTATGGAGGTAGGCAGTCACCTGCAGGTGATGAAGGATAGGTGTATTTGGTCAGAGAGGTTACACTGGATGTGTTAACTCAAAGATGTACCTGGCGTAACAATTAACTCCCACTATAATAAATGGAACTGGCTACACCAGACATGCCAGTGCAGTGAACATTATATATAAAAAAATAAAAATAAAAATAGAATTTCAATGTATTGTTGATGGAATGCTAGAGTAATATGTACAGTGTAGACCCAGGGTAAGTGTGTGTGTTACTTGCTACAGTCTGTGTGTGTGTTTCTTACTGCTGGTGTGTGTGTGTGTGTGTGTGTGTGTGTGTGTGTGTGTGTGTGTGTGTGTGTGTGTGTGTGTGTGTGTGCCACCTGCTGCTGGTGTGCTCCAACCCCCTCTGGGTAGAGATGCCAGTGAGAATGCAGGTACCCCCCAGCAATGCGCAAGTTCTTCACAGTCACTGTAGAACCGTACGCCAGGTCTGGAAGAGACAGATCAAACACATGTCAGGTACACATTACAGCCCATCAACAATGATTGACTGTGTGATAGTGATGTTATTTAACTCAAGCACATCTTCACTAGCCTGGTCATAACAAGCCCCTCAGTCTATGCTCCTCTATGAATGAACACCATGGGCTATTAGTCAAGGGCTGATCCAATTGTTTTGAGTTTAAACATCTCCAGCAAGCAATCGTTTGTCAACAGCCGAGATCCAGACCCTCGTACAAATTAATTATAATTATGATTTATAAAAACAAAGCATCTGATTCCTCTTTTATGCACAAAATCTCTCAAGAGTCACACTCCTAGTCATGTAAAAAAAAAAACAAAAATAAAAAAAACAATACAAAAAACAAACAAAAAAACACCCTTATTAGTCTGCCTCAGTCTTAACCTCTGAAGCTGAGGCGGCTGACATTTAGACAGACCCAAACTCAGTGTGCAAAAGTCCACTCCTACTGTATACAGAGTTCCCACTCCAAAGCAGACTTAAAATTCACTGATTTTTCCATGACTTTCCCTGACCAAAAAGTAGAATTTCCATGACCTCCTGTAAAAGAAATGTTTGGGCGCCGAGCAGAAAAGGCCATTTAAAACGGCCAAACTAGTCCTAATGAGTGTACTCCCTAACAAAAATGGAATGAATCAGCCAATCAGAGTGTAAATTTATTCCAGATAAATTGAAACATTGAGAAACAAGATTGAAGGATGTGTAGTGATACACATGACAAAACTCCCTGATATTTCCTGACTTTTTAATCAAAAGGGTCAAATTGCCTGACTTTCCCTGTCTGGAACAGCCTTTATTGAAATTCCCTGATATTCCAGAAATTCCCTGACCCGTGGGAAGTTCTGGGAACCCTGTGTATATATTCCCCCACACTCTAATGTAAGGGCAGAAGGGTGCGGAGGAGAGTCAAAGTCCAAGTCCACTCACACTCTGGCATGGAGGCGTTGTGCAGGTTGTTCCCCAGCAGTCTGGACTGGAAGGAGGAGCTGAAGAAACCATCGCCTGGACCACTACCAGAGAGAGAGAGAGAGAGAGAGAGAGAGAGAGAGAGAGAGAGAGAGAGAGAGAGAGAGAGAGAGAGAGAGAGAGAGAGAGAGAGAGAGAGAGAGAGAGAGAGAGATTACTCTTCAAAGGCTGACAAATTAAATAAATGTCCTGCTAAATCTACAACTCTTCCCAGTGAGCCTCCCACTCCCACTTCATGGTGAGCCTTCTAATAAGACCTTGTGCTTACTCATCATACTGCATCAGCACATCCTGCAGGCTAGCTCTGACCTTACTCACCTCTTGTTCAGGATGACAAAATGCACTGCAAATATGGTGACATAGAGGAACAGAGGCAGGAGGATCAGGCCAAAAACCCTGGCGAGTAAGTGCTTCCCAAAATCCACCTGATGAAAAATCCAGAAAAGGCCAAAAAGTTACAACAAAATAATATAAGAGTTTACTATATGACAGGATGAACAGCCAAAACAGAAAGGTCGTATCTCAATGAAAATGTACAGATGGCATGACAGATGGATGAAAGTGAGTACGCCAAGAAAAATAACTCACTAACTGAATTGCCTTCATTCTTTTACAAGTTAAGCATCACATCAGTTGCTAAACATACTTAACTACTTTTAAACACTAAAATTATCCTAAAATTATATTCCTAAAATCCAGTTAATCTAGAGAGAGACAATAGTGTATGATATGCACTAGTGATAGTGTTTTAGTTAGTGTGTGTAAGATGTAATTGTGTGCGTGTTGTGTGTGCATGTGTGTCAGATGAAACTATGATGCACACTAGTGACAGAGTTGATGAGTCAATTGTGTGTGGTGTGTGTGTGTGTGTGATGTGCAATAGTGACAGTGTTCTAGTGAGTGTGTGTCATATTATGTGGCCTTTGAGTTTGTAATTGTGTGTGGTATGTGTGTGATGTGCAATAGTGAGTGTTCACCGCAGTGAGTGTTATCTGTGTTTGTCTGTGACTGTGTGTGACTGTGTGTGTGTGTGTGTGTGTGTGTGTGTATGTGTGGTGTGTACCAGAGATAGCGTGAAGTCTCCCAGTAGGTCCCACAGATCCAGAGCCGTATTAATCCCAACCAGAAGGATGACAAAGAGCCCCACAAACTTCACACCCAGAGCACCAGACAGACTGAGCCCCGTCAGGAGCAGCCAACACCACCAGGAGACACCGAACGGCCTGGAGCAGAAACACAACCACCAGACACCCACCAGACACCCAGCAGCCGGGGGTGGGGGGAGATAGGCATTAGGATGATTCTAAAGGAGACTGTATACCGTACATTTTTCAAATAGTGCGCACTGCAGCGATACAGGTATACTTTTTTTCCCCCTAGCTGTTTAGATAAGCGTCAGTCTGACCGTGAGACCATGCCACTGGCAGACATACAGTACAGTACATACAATCTTTTTTAGCTCAGTGTTATTGCTCACTGAAAAATAGCTAGACTACTGTTTGCAAGTGCTCATAAATAAATTTTCTCCTTTTGAAAATCTAAATACACCTCTATTATCCCCTACAGTACCTTACCTGAGCAGAGGTAGACGAGACGTACCTGTGTCTGTGGGCGTAGAACTTGACCATGCTCAGTACGGAGGCCATGATGAAGAACATGAGAATGGGGTCTAGCAGGATGTACTGAGACAGAGTGATGAAGCCTGTGTCTGAAAGAGGGACAGAGAGAGAAAAAAATACATGTAGAAACCATATTCAGACTGCTAACAACTTACTGACAATAACTGACAATAACAATACTAAAATTCAGGGATTAAATGTGAAATACCCACTGGTAATGTGAAATAGCAAAAAGTAAATAATTTTAACTTGAAAGAGATGGGCAACAAGTGAAATTATGGCAGCAATAAGTGTGTGTGTGTGTGTGTGTGTGTGTGTGTGTGTGTGTGTGTGTGTGTGTGTGTGTGTGTGTTTAGATAGACAAAGAGGGATGCATGTCCGCCATCTTCATAGCTTTATTAACACTGATGTCAAACGTCGGATGCACACATTACGGCAGTCGTGAGACAAAATTGGCTGAGACATAACAATAAGTATGCCAGTTTAGGAGCTCTCCATAGTATGTAACTTAAGCAGAGAGAGAGGAAGAGAGAGAGGAAGAGAGGGAGAGACAAAGGGAGAGAGAGAGAGAGAGAGAGAGAGAGAGAGAGAGAGAGAGAGAGAGATATTACTCACCAAAGATGAGAAGTCCAGAGGTGATAAGTGCTGCTGATGGTGAGTCAGAAAGCTCCTGAACCGTCACAAATGCAAAAGGAGGCAGACAGGACCCCAGGGCTGCACAGAACTACACAAACACACACACACACACATCCATCATTTATGTGTAATTACTAATGCTGATTAAAAGAACACAGCATCCATATAGTCCCATTTTATGCTAATTTTACATACCCCTCTCATTCCCCAGTAACAGTGATGCTCATATTTGTCTCCCGGTTTAATGAAGGGGAAGGTGCCATCATAACCTGTGAGGTAGCCTGCTAAGCCAATCAGCATCTAAAAAAGACAGACATAGCAAAACAACAGAGGTGAGCATTCAGCAGACATGTTGATGAAGGTTGCTGCTGCTGATGTTCTGTGAATGCAAGTTAAAATCATAAACTCTCAAATTCAGCATGTGTGTACTTACTTTGCCAAGGGGAGGGTGAACATCAAAGAAGAAAGTTCTATTGATGTAATAGCTCCCCATTTTCCCAAAGTGCGTTTCATCCCAACTAGAGAGAGTGAGAGAGAGAGAGAGAGAGAGAGAGAGAGAGAGAGAGGAGGGGGGGGGGGTAAAAATAGAGACTGGTAAATTATAGATGGTCCACTGAAGAAAACACAGTAATTTATTCAGGTCACGCACAGTACAACATGAAAAAAAATATCAACTCACCATATATGAGGGGGGTCCAGGATCTTATAAAGTCGTGTGGAAAACGACAGTATAATGACCAAAATTAATGTATACACATTTCTCCCTCCTTCATCGTTTGAACAGCGTGTTCCTCTCGGGAACCTTTCCTCTGAGGTCCCGTTCGCGGACAGATTGAGGGTGCCATTGCTGTCGCCGCTGTTCTGCTCCAGAGCACCTTTGCTCGCCTTGCGTTTGCGAACACCTGACGTACCTGGACATTGGCTGCGTTGTGCCTCGCATGCTCTATTCTCCATCGGCAGGTTTAAGAAGAAATGTCATGTAAGTGTCAACATTAGAGTGATCGATTTTGCCCCGGCACCTAGAACTCGTCGTATGGCTTCCCAGCCTAACCAAACCAATGCAATCTGTTTTTAAAAAATAGCGTTAGATTATGACACTCCGTTTGAGGCTATCCCAAGATGATTAGGATCAGACTTCATGCATGTTGCATGCATCTAACGTTAATTCACGTTACTCCTCTCCAGGAGGACACCCCTCTTTCTCCTTTCCGCTTCATAGACCAGAAAACTCCATTCCTAATAATGCTATAACCAATCTTGGGTATTTCCTCTCTTAAGAAAAAAATAAAATAAAACCTTATCTACCAACAACAATCTGTAAACGTGTACCATTTGTTATTGATACGGCTTGTCTTGCATTCCTTCTGGGCTGGAATCATGGCGTAAAGGGGCAATACTGCCACCTAGTCGTCTGGAGAAGAGCATGATGAAAATTCCTCACTCGAAATGACAAGATTGAACAGGACATGATGGTCCTTTCACCTCAGGTCGCTTGCCTTGTTGCAAACATCATTTAATAATCTGCGACCTGAGATGTGGCTAAACAACTATTATATAATTCAAAATAAAAACAACTATATATATAATTTGGAGGTATGGAGAAGTATGGAATATCAATAATACCATGACTTAATACAAACCATTTTTTCTTTATTGCAAAACGTCTCAGACACAGTTTTTGTCGACAAGAAGCAGAAGAGTACAACTTCAACATCTGCAGTAACATACATAGTACCCAAATAAGGGTAGCTTGTATTAAAAAGAATAACTGTTCGGCATCATAAATTAATTCATTTATAAGTTTAAATTTACCTGTCATGATGACAGAGAGAAAAAAAACAGAGATAGAATTGTTTAATAAAACATTATTTATCAACTTCATCTCACGTTAAAATATTCTGTCGATGGGAGCTAGAAAAAAAGATATATTAAAGCCATCTTTTCTTTGTCTTTGAAAGATGTTACGTTAGTAAGAGCTTTATGTTGATAACAGCCATACAACATAATGTATACATCAAGACAATCATAAATTTTCTTTATTGCAATATACATTTTCCTATTTGAGGGGGAAAAATGTGATCAAAATAGATATCTAATAGATATCCAGTGTGTGTGTTTGAAAGCATAGTGTGATGTACACTCTTGGCTGATGAGGTGGATGGTGGAAATGTCAAAGAAATACAAGTTCACATTAAGCGTTTTCACCCTTTCTGCAATGCTAGAGTAAGCAAGCTCGGGGGTATGTTTCCAAAAAAGCATAGTTGGTAACTTAAGTTAGCTACCATGGTGATTGCAATGCAATTTTCCATTGCCAACTAAGGCCGGTATTCTCTCAGGTGCTTAAGTCAAAAAAAGTGTTAAGCGCAGGCTGAAATGCATGGAGCTAAGCACTTTTATGGACTTGTGCACTTGGGAGAATGTTGGCTTAAGTTTCTAACTGGTTGGCATCTATGCTTTTGGGGAATGGACGCCTGCCTGCGGGGGGTGTTCATTGGTAGCCATTTTTGGAGCTCTCCAGGTACTCGTTGTAGAGCCAGCTCTGCTTGAACTCCTGGCACTGTTCCATGAGCTCAAACAGCTGCTTGAACTCCTCTGGGTACACCTGGCCCGTCAGGACGTCGTCAAACAGACCCAGCTGACCCAGGAGCTTTGACCCAGAACCAGGGCTCCAGGCACTATGGGGCGAAACAGACAGACAGACAGACATTCAGAGAACAGAAATGTCACCCTTAACGCACAATGTTTTTTGTTTTTTTCCTCAACGGAACCTTCCAGGCAGGTCCTGTCTGAAAGGCATTACCTTAAAGGAAAATACCGGAGTGAATTCAAGCATAGCCCTGCTGCACGAGCCTTCTAACAGCAATATATTTAGCATGAACTGAAAATTTCGAACAGCATAGATCTAACGCGAACGCAAAACACTTTACATTGAGTCAATGTAACCTCAGATCTTACTTTCGGTTTCCAACAGTAAGGTCCCATTGATTCAGTGTAAAGTGCCTTATCGCTTCTGCGTTCGCGTTTTGGTCTGTGCTGTACCAAATTATTTTGTTCCACTCACTAACTAGCACATTTAGCGAGCTCTTTCAACAGGGCTATGCTTGAATTCACTCCTGTATTTTCCTTTAACCTCAACCCTAAACCTAATCCCCTAACCCTAGATTCTAGGGGGTAGTGCCTTGAACTGAAGGCAGTGCTGCCTGGAAGGCGCTGTTGAGAGCAAAAAATACCAAAGACCAATTAGCTTAATTAAAACGTCTACAAGAACTTCTTGCCTCCTATGATTGTAAAGTAACAACACAAAACAGTCAGTGAGTACCCAAGAAGGTGGTTAAGTGATAAGCCTGGCTAAGTTTACCTACAGGAAGTCATAAACTAGCAAATAGAGGAGCCTGCAGGCTTTGTTTAGTTAAGAGAACAAGGACTCGAGACTCCTCTATTAAGAGGTTTACCACTACTTCTAGCTTCAACTTCAACTTAGCCAGGTTTGTCACTTAACTGCCTTCTTGGGATACCCCACTGGTGTGTGTGTGTGTGTATACTCACTCCAGTCTCTCCACCAGCTGGGCCTTCCTCTTGGCCAGACACTGCTTCACCATCATCATCAGAGTGCCACCATTGTTAGGCGTGACGAGGGAGGAGAACAGATCCTCCCGGGGGGTGATACGCACCAGGCACAGGTTTTCATCAGCCAGCTATCAAACACACACACATGATACACATCACAGACTTGAAATCTATTCAAAGACATTCAAATATAATTTGCCTAGGAAGGTGGACAAATCTAGCCTGGCAAGCCATCCTACAATTATAACATTAAAGTGTATAGTCTTAGCATAGAACTCTAGACGCACTCTAGCGGTAGCAAATTGAATTTGCTCAGCTAGTACATCTAGGGACAAGCCATAGCTCAGACCTCGAATGAGTCTGAGCTGTTTCTGAGACGTTTATGCTCTAGGTTGCATTCAAACATTGTGGTGTTTAGCCAATCACAACGTTATATCAAGACAGGGAGTTACTGGGCGGGTTTAGCGTTGTGTGGATCGCTTGTTAGTTGCTAGTTGCACCGAATAGTTTTAGCCGTTTTACCCTGGGTCTATCGCTTGTCAGACTTTACTTTCATGTGATAGTCTGGTGTGTTTGGCTAGTATAGTCTGCCATCAATACACAGACCGAACTCAATTGTGGGCAGAACAAGGAAGTCATCTTTCAAACTACTTCTGCAGGCAATAGGATAGCCTATAACCAACCAGAGGAGCAAACAAGCTTTTGAACGGCCATTCAAAAGGCCTTTGTTTTCGGCGAAGCCCGCCCTAAACCCATATAGTTTGCTACTAGACGTACTGGCTGAGCACATCTATTTGCTGCCGCTGGAGTACGTCTAGATTTCTAGGCTAGGATAAATCACTTGGTAGATAACACTAGTCTTCTGCAACCAGTCACACAATAAAAGGCAGGAAATCCTGCTCAGAGAGTGTGTGTGAGCAGAGAGGGTTGAAGCGGAGCTCATTATTCCATGATGTTTGGTGTGTGTGAGTGATCGCTGTGTAAGTGGCTGGTCTTGGAGTGAGTACATACATGTTTCCTAGGGGTGACCAGTTTTCCATTCTTCACAGTTGTAATAAAAGAAGACAAGGGCTCCTGTTTGTCCCATTGAAGAGAGAAAAATAAACACAAGTCAATATTGTTCATAACACATAACAATGAGTTCATAGTTTTCATGTTCTACATCATTTAATCAATTACAAGTGAATTATAGCTAATATTTAAAAAGAGGTTCGGTGTGATAAAGACTCAAATTACAACATCATAAGAAGTTGGAACGCTTGCCAGGGAGCAGAATTTTGAAACATTTGTGCAGGCCAGAGAGGTCCACTTGCTAGCTGTAGCTTCCGGGGGCACCCAGCTAGATGGCAAGTGGCTATCTGTGCAGTTACTAAGTTTTCAATGCCTGGTTTATGTTGGAACTGTCATATCATAAATGAAATGTGGGGCTATTTTCAGCCTTTATATGGTTTAAAACAGCGATTTGGCCACTAACGCCTTGCTGGGTGCCCCTGGAAACTACAACTAGCAAGCAGTCCTCTTCAGCCTGCATGAACATATCAAAATTCTACTCACTGGCAAACCTTCCAACTTTTTATGATGTTGCAATATACTTTGGGTCTTTATCACCAAACTCCTCAATTAATATCAGATTAATGTAACAACAGGCCACATCAGACATCATAGCTGCATGAAACATGGTAAAGTGGGCCTTAGTTTAGCCACCCATGACAGACATTATGCACAACTGTGCGTCAGGCCTTCCTCCTCACCTTGTGAAGCAGCTGAATGTCACAGCCTATCTGCCATAGTGCTCCCATGGCCTGGTAGTTTCGGTTGTCTCCCGGCTTGGAAATGATTTTCTGGGGGACAAACATTCATCTGATTAGGACAGTTTTCCAAAACAGATGAGCCATGAGGGCATTCCAAACAGTCGGTCTAGTGGCAAACTAGGGTAGGTTAACCTACATTAGCAGTGGCCGTGGTCGTATACCTCATAATAGAAGAGCCTTAAAGGAATGTACCGGAGTGAATTCAAGCATAGCCCTGTTGAAGAGCTTGCTAAATGCGCTAGTTAGCGAGTGGAACAAAATAATTTGGTACAGCACAGACTGAACGCGAACGCAGAAGCAAACAGGCACTTTACACTGAATCAATGGGACCTGACTATTGGAAACCAAAAGTAAGATCTGAGGTTACATTGACTCAATGTAAAGTGATTCGCGTTAGGTCTATGTTGTTCGAAATTCTTTCATTTCATGCGAAATATATTGCTGTTGGAAGGCTCGTGCAGCAGGGCTATGCTTGAATTCACTCCGGTGCATTCCTTTAAGTTTTCTTCTTCTTAACTAAACAAAGCCAACAGACTACTCTATTTGCAAGATTAATAGATTCTCATCTCCATCTGGGATTCCAGCGAATTGGCCTTGTTCACTTAGGATGCATCACATCCTGGCCAATCACCAAATTTTGAAAAGGCAGTGCGAGAATACGATAGGCTCTCCGCCAAGAACGGATCCATCTTTTTTTATTATTTATATACCTCCAACTATCAGTCATTTCTCAATAGCAGGTTGTGACCTGGCGAGCAGGGTTACCACTTTCTCTAGGTAAAGTTAACCACCTACTTGGAAAACCTCTCAGCTTGGTTTGCTCTGTGATTAGGACCAACTCAAGTATCTGTGTGTGTGTGTGTGTGTGTGTGTGTGTCCAGATCACCAGGCATCTCAACTCACCACATACTCCTTCTCGCTCATGAACATGATGAGCTCGACACGGCCGTAGCGGAAGACAGACAGTCTTTCGAACAGAGCGTACACCAGCTTCCAGAGGGCGTTCCTCTCAGTCCGTTGGGGGAGCATGCCCACCACTTTCACCGGAACATCTGAGCAAAAATCCAACAAAAGAACATCAGAACATCAGCCTCTCTCTGACCTCCGATTCCTAATCTTGAGTTTCATAGTATTACTCTAACCTTCTCTACCATCTGTGCCCTTAGATTTTTAAACCCAGATTGACATGATTTTGATTTATAAGAACTTTTAGCAGTTCATAGATGGACTTACATCACACTGAACCATTAATAATATTGACAATTTGACAGGTAAGATAAGTTTGGAAAATTATGTGATAAATGTTATTGCAGTTGACTGAATACAGCTACTTAAAGGGTCACCAGGAAACTATTTGATGTAAAAGCAGTAAACTAGCTACATAAAAGGTATACAAAACATGTCCCAGTCTTACTGCCTGTGACGGAGTACCGTCACTACGGTTGAGTATGCGCTCTGACTGCCATACCAACGAGCCTGGCTCTTTGGCGTTGCGGTCAAGTTGCACATTTAGTACCCCGGAGACCCGGGTTCGAGACCGGGTGGGGTCACTGTTCTCTCCCTTCGCTACAAATGGTGTCAGAAGTGGGATGGCGACTGTGAGGCCATCGGAGGCGTAGCCAATGTGTGAGCTGTATGAGGGACCTCCAGGATAGGCTGACCCCGGTGTGAGGGACCCCAGTGATGGGTGAAGCACTAGAATGTGGGGCGCCCTGGGATGGGAGAAGTACGGCTGGTGGTTGCGTGAGGGACGCTAGTATGCGTGAAGCGCATGGCTGCGCTTCCCGAAGGGGAAGGCAGTGTGACGGGGTACCGTCACTACGGTTGAGTATGCGCTCTGACTGCCATACCAACGAGCCTGGCTCTTTGGCGTTGCGGTCAAGTTGCACATTTAGTACCCCGGAGACCCGGGTTCGAGACCGGGTGGGGTCACTGTTCTCTCCCTTCGCTACACTGCCACTGCTAGAACATGCAAATGGTGTCTAATAGCAAGTTTGAATGTTATGCAGGTTTGCTTTTATTTTGAGGTGGTTTCCTATACCCCACCCAGAACTGTGCAGTACATATCCTGATTTGCTGTTGGGAATAAAACTTGCATTTATCCAATCTTCTTATGACTAAATCTCATCCAAATTCATATGGAGACCAAAACCAAAATTCATATGGTACCAAAACGAACTGTGATAAAAAGGCTACCTCTAACAGTGGCAAAAAGTTGCCTTGTGTCCCTTTAAGGCACTATAAAAATAAACGATGAACGGGTGAGAATAATGGGCTGACCTGCAGTCCAGGGAACCTCGGAGATGCCCAGGTCAGTGAAGAGCTTCTCTACGAACATGGCTGGAGGTCTCATGGTGCCCTGGCCCATGGGGTCCAGCTTGAAGAAGTCACAGTGCACCACCTCAAGCTGACCGTCCAGACTGTTCTCCAGATCCTGTGAATGGAGCCCATGTTAATGCTTAGGCTCTTACATTTTAACATTTTTTTTTTTTTACAACTTGGAAAGCTTACATTTTTTGTCACATTCGAGTGCACGGGGCTTTCTGAATGTATGGCTGGCAGCACTACCAGTAACACAAAGTATGATTTTAATTCCTGTTATCTTGTCTTCCATAGGATGCAGGAAATCGTAATCTAAATCACAGGCAGTCAAGCACAACGAGGACCTTCCTGCTGCACCTTATATGTTGGCATGCAATGGAATGGTAGAATAAGAAGCAACAGAAGACAAGCAATAGTAAGAAATAAAGTCAGGAGAGCGTCTGCACTTACACGCAATGCTGGCAGGAAAACCTTTTCACTCTCCAGAGCAACCACCCTCTGTGCTCCATGGTTTAACAGCGATCTTGTCAGGACGCCAGGACCTGGGACACAGTAGCCTACTTGTCACAACACTCTCCTAAACACAGGCAAAGGCTCTGGATGATTCATGGATGTGGTACACACATTATACTCACCTGGATTACATTCAAATATGACAGCCTTGCCATCTTCAATATCCGCAGACAAGTGATCCGTCACCACTTTGGCAAGTTCTGGATCTACGATAAACCGTCTTACTGTTCTACACCCCAAAGCTTTACTTGTGTTCTCCTCTACTTCACCCAAGTCCAAGAAGTCATATCTGCAGTGTGGTCGGCATTGTCCTTGTACTGACATGGCCACAGCGGACAGATTTCTCTGTGCAAGCGCTGAGGACGGTGAGATTCGTTCGCCTTTCCCAGACGAGCTCGGCGTTTTCCGTTGTGCAGAGGAAAAAGGCTCCATAGAGCAAGTCTTTGTGGAGGTAACTATTGTCCTTGTTTGACACACAGACTGTGCCACAGCGGGCCTGGACGGGGGTCCACATAATGCCCTTACAGTTGAGACGAAAACCACGCATCCTCTGCAAAAGGCCATTTTCGGTTACCTGCGTGTCCGCCTGTTTAACAAGATCATGACCAAAAAATGATGTTAATAAATGGCTGACTGCAACAGAAATCAGGGGCGATCACCCCCCACATCACTCGGACCATTCAGAATTTAAGCACGCGTTAACGTAACGTTAGATCAAGGCTAATCGGCGCTGCCATCTGTCAACGTAATTGGCAACAAACTTGCTAAGTTGACACCGCGAATTGGAAAAGTGCTGTATGACGACCTATAAGATGAAACAACAGACAAATACAAAAATACTATCGGGTTTTAATGTATATGAAAATAGTGTATTGCGACCATCACCAAGCTGGACCCTTTCCAGTCTGCAAGGTCATGTTTACATTTGTCCTGCAGTCAAAACTCACGTGCGTGAAACGATGCACCAAGTTATTTCCAGACTCTGGTGTCCACCAGATTTAGGTTGCAAAACAACTGCCACTCCAACGATAGCCGTTTTCTGGTTACATGTGGTCGTTTACAAAGTAATTAGGAACAATTTACACCCGAATAATATGAGATCAACACGTTCTTCTTGAAAATTTCTTGAGGCTAACGTTAGCTATGCTAACATCGACTGGCTAGCAGCTAACAGCACAGTGCCTTGCACAACGCATTTGCATAAAGCTAACTGAAGGTTGTTAGCTAACAGTAGCGGTCTCTTTTGCAACAGCAGACATCAAGAATGACACTGGGTGTCATTACAATACAAACTCGAAATTCACGTACATAATGTGGTACAAATTACTTACTTTGACAGGATTTTGCAACCAAGAAGCTTAATCTACGGCATCTTTTCCCGAAGAGGAGAGTGACATTGACCAAGCGTGTGCTTGCTGTCCCTCTTTTCGCAATCTACTCGATGGTCTAACGTGAACTACGTCATCATCACGCGACACAATAGCAACAACAAGAAGTTCCTGGTTGTGAACTTGGCTCCTGATTTCCAAAAGAGACATTCCATGCGTCAGGTAAATTATGGGAGATGCACATCCAGATATTGCTTGGGAGCCGCTGCTTGCCAGGGATAACGACGATGAATCTAAGCTGGATTCTGAAGATGATGACGTTGTGTTTGAAAGAAGGGGACGCGAGGCAACTCTCGGCAGTAACGCTACTTCAGTAAAACTCTCCTATGCAGAGGCAATTGAAGAAGCGGGGTTTGGGTTGTTTCATGGTCTTCTACTGGTTATATGCGGCTGGGCAAACGCTAGTGATGCTGTGGAAATACTGTGTGTGTCATTTCTGCTGCCTACAGCTCGGTGCGATCTTGACCTGAGCTCTTCGGACATGGGTATACTGATGGCAAGCCTTTTTCTTGGCATGATGATCGGTGGATATACATGGGGCTACCTTGCTGACCGAAGGGGACGCCAGAAAGTCCTTGTAGCCTCTCTTACAATAAACGGTATTTTTGGTGCTCTCGCCAGTCTGGCGACCAAATTTTGGCTTTTTCTGCTCTTGCGGTTCATCAGCGGATTTGGGGTGGGTGGATCTATTCCAGTCATATTCTCCTACTTCTCTGAGTTTCAGCCCCGACACAGAAGAGGCGCAATGATCAGTGCCTTGGCCACCTTCTGGATGGCAGGAAATATTCTTGCAGCGGGTCTGGCATGGTTGGTCATTCCAAGCACAGCAGTCAGGTTTCAGCTGGGGAGTCTAGACTTCCAGAGTTGGCGGCTCTTCATGGTGCTATGTGCTGTTCCAAGCCTTTCATCCGCACTGGTGTTCAAGCTCGCCATGCCAGAGAGTCCAAAGTTTCTCACAGAGGCTGGGCGCCATGCAGAAGCATTAAGAGTGTTCAGGAAGATTTTTGCGATGAACCACCGAGGCAGTACGAAGCCATTTCCAATGGCTGGCTTACTTCACAGTCTAGAGGATAAGCATGAAACGGCCTCACCAGTACGCAAAGAAGTAAAGTCTCGCAATCTTTCTGGATGCATTAGGAATGGAATGGATCCTGTGCGGCAGCTGTTCAATGGACACCTTGCTTCGCGGAGCACAGCTCTGACCATTATATTCTACTGTATTTCATTTGGATATTATGGGCTGTGGATGTGGTTCCCGGAACTGTTCAAGCGAGCGGAGGATGGCGGATCGCCGTGTTCCAACATCACCCGCAGTAGCAAAGAAAGCAACGAGAGCTGCTACCCGGTCAAGACTGCTGTGTACATGGAGGGCTTTCTTACAGCAGCTGCCAACCTGCCTGGCAACATCTTCACCATCTTAATGATGGACACTATCGGGGGAAAGGTTCTCCTGTCCTCCAGCCTGCTGTTGTCCAGCCTCAGTGTGTTCTTCATCTGGGAGGTGACCACTAAAACACAGAGCCTGATCATGAGCTGTGTGTTCAGCGGCGTGTCAGTAATAGCCTGGAATGCCCTGGATGTGATCGGCACTGAGCTTTACCCTACTCACTTACGGTCGTCTGCGCTGGGCTTCTTCACTGGCGTGGGCAGGGTAGGAGCCATCATGGGAAATGTAGTCTTTGGGCAGCTGGTGGACACCAACTGTGCGGTGCCCATCCTGAGTGTGTCTTTTCTCCTGTTGACCAGTGGACTGGTGGCCCTGCGGCTGCCATGGACCAAACAAGCGGAGCTCACTTGAGAGAGAGGGAGACGGAGAAAGAGGGGGTGCTGAATTCCAGTGGCCCTCAAAACCCTAAGCTCTGGGGCCTCAAACACTTAACTAGCATGAATCGACCAATCCTGAAGCAGTTTCTTATTAGTTAAGCCCTTGAGGCCTTGGATTTGAGAGAGAAAAAGAGAGATTAAGCAGAATTCATCTTGGGAATAGATAGGCAAAATAGAGAAAACAATAGAACATAGGCCTACCTGAGACAGTGAAGCCTATAAATCTTGCCTGAGACTGCATAGAATTCAGACACTGAATCCCAATGCCGCCTCCACCCTGAACCCTTAAAGAGGTAACTGGCATGAATAAAACAATCACTTAACATTATTCATGCCAATTGAGCTCTACTGAACAGTGAGTGGATGGGCATTTGAATTCAGTCAGTCTGTCTGCGGTTTAGACCTCTACAGTGTTGCTGTTGCTGTCTAGTGTAGAAATGCTGTTGGACCTTTGGACCTCCTCTTACTAATGCATAGGCCTAAGTGCAATTTTCCAAAGGGTGTTTTTGTAACTTCACTTGATGTAAATATTACTACTGCCTTTATATACCAATGAGCAATATTTACAAATGCTTTTCTTTGTAGATGGTACTGAAAATTCACCTACATTTTTTTTAAAGGGGAACACAAATAGAACTGCTCAAATGAAAAAGTCAAGCTGTTTCAACACGGTTTGACTGAAAATGACCATAATCTTGCCAACTGTTGTGTTTACATTCTGAGGAATTCTCAAAGTACATTCACACTCATATAGTACATTGAAATGACAAAACATTCCTTAATAGTAAATAGCAAGAAGCACTAAAATGTGATCATTGTGATACTGTTTCAAGTTACTTAAAGCTACTTGTTAAAGTCTATTTATGTGGTGTAATTTAATATGCTTAATGATATATACTGTATGCTTTTGTGCCAAAGAGCTTATATTAAATTTATTCAGATCAGCTTGTTTTTCTTGAATTATTTTGGTATATTAATAATACTTAAACACATGCACACATCCCATTACACACAGATATTCTCAGACTGGATCTTTGGTTGTCATTGTACTGCTCCTCTTCACATTTCTGCCATACAGGTGATGCCACGGAATTCTAGTTGGATTTTTTGTAGAAAACCCACACAGCTCTAGGCTAATTTGTTTCATGAGTATATTGAGAAACACCTGTCAATTTAGCCGGTAATTAGCTTTTAATAAAGAGACTGAATGCACGAAATATGTGCTTCAAGTCCCTGCCTGTATTTTTGTACTACAGTTTTTGTAGGCGTGGCAGTGATTTTGCGTCATCACCACTGAGCTTGGTTCTGTCATAGCTGCAACTATATGCGCATAAGAAAAAGAAATACAATAAAATGTTCGTTTATTTATGAAATACATGCTTTTGTTAGCTATTCAGTAGAGGTTATTCGTGATTGTTTCTGAAAATGTACATACAATTGTCCAACCCCGTAGACAGACGTATTGTTTTCACGAAGTGGCGACTATGCGTTATGCACTTCTTCTGTGATGTTCTCGAAACAGACAGGATGCACAGCTCTCATGCTGTCAAAGCTCTTCCTAAGCGTGCAAGCTTTGAAAGTTAGCTGATGGTATGGCGCTTAAAATTGAACGTTTTGTTTGTGTTGGTAAAGGGAATGGATTACGCGCTGTGCACAAAATAAAAGGCGGCCACCTTTTGTACAAAGCGACTCCGTTAGCTTGCTGCGTCTCCAAGAAACATCTAGCAAGTGCTTGTCACAATTGTTTTACAAGGTAGGTTGTGCTGATGAATCAAATGTGCGAATGCAACCACTACTGCAGATGGTCTGAACAACTGTTTAGACCAGAACCTCACACGGAGGTTGTACAGATGTGCTAACGTTAAGTTGGTCTCTGTCATCCAAAGATGCTTTTCACTTCTTGCTCCCTACTCTCCTTTCCCCCCTCGCTTCTCTTTTGCTTCAGTCAGAAGTGACTCACCTAATCTGACTAATGACCGACATTAGGCAGATAGATGAGCTGAAAACAATGATGTTATCCGTCAAGGTTTAGAAAGCTTGTAAACAATGATGGTAATAATGATCTGCAGAAGCTTTACGTTCAATCCAGCACACTTTTACCACTAGGTGGAGTAGTTGCTCTATTTGAGACGCGAGGTCGAAGCTGCCGCTGCCCTTACAAGTGCTCATCCAAATATCTAACAGGGAACATCATGTCATGACTGACAAAGAGCATAAGTCACACTTGTTGTGTACCGAGGTGTGAACCAAGCTAGAATAGTATGATTTCCAAAGCTACAAATCCTCTTTGAATATATTTGTCAACCTTATGCTATTTCTCCTCATCCAAAGGACTTTGTCTATTTTATTATCTCCACAACTGAATTGTACACCAAAACGTCTTTGACTGCTTTTACAGCGTGGTCTGTTTAACTGTTCTCTGGTGACTGTTCATGACTGCTGCTGCTGCTTTGCTGTCTTCTCTCGTTCTCTGCCTCCTTGTTGATAACCAGGATGAACTTCACTGAGCAGGTGTAACTCGGCCTATGATATGATATAAGAGCGATAACATGAGGAATGAGACCAAGACTTCAGCACTTTTTGGATTCCTATTAGTGATGATGCCATAGTGGTTTATCATAATAGTGAGTCAATAACAACGCCACCATGCTGAGTTGTGAAGGCAGGGGTGTAGCACCAAATTTTGGGCCCTGTGCACAAGCAGTGGCCATGAGCCCCCCCAACCATTTGGAATACAATTCCAGACTCCACAAGGGCCCTTCCCCCTCTTGGGTAACTCAGTCCCCATTTCCCCCCGACTATGACGACCCTGTGTGTAGGCCAGGGCAGGCCTCCTTGGGAAGAGACATGTAGACATGTTGTACGAGACTACTCATATTTATGTAGCTAAATGGCCAATGTATGTTTACATTACGTACATTCTCCCAGTGCTTTAGTCCAAAAATGCTTCATGCATTGCACTAAGCACTTTTTTGGATTTGAGCACTTCTGAGAATACCTCCCTTAGGGATTATGGACAGGTTTGGGGTATAGGGTATGCATAGGATAGATTCCTGTGGGTTTCTTGTTCATCGTTGTTGAAACCAAAACTGTTCAGTGACAGAGAGAGAGAGAGAGAGAGAGAGAGAGAGAGAGAGAGAGAGAGAGAGAGAGAGGTGCCTAAGACAAAACTGCCCTAACAATTCCCCAGGTGACCCAGCAATGACAACCCTGAGTTCTGGAGGTGTTTACTGTGTGTGTGTGTGTGTGTGTGTGAGTGTGTGAGAGTGATCACTAATCACAGGTGGGTAAAATGTAGAGCATGAATTTCACTGAAGGATCAAAATAGTAGACGATGTGCTGTATGTACTCATGGATGTTGCTTACAGCTAGGAGACTGGCCACGTCACAGCTTGAAGGGTAGTTTGTGGAGACTTTAAATCATGCTGCTCTCTCTCTCATATGTAAATCAAGGAACATTTCCTGTCACCAGGCTGTTTCAGTGAAAGGATGGCTTGTAATAAAATCAGACAAATGAAACTTTCCAAACTTCACACATGAAAAACTTCCATCATCAAAACAGAAAAACCGCAGGGCAGGCGCTGTCACATATTTTAAACCGACAAATTGCATCTGTCTATTTTTATGCCTGGCTGTAGGTGTAGAGCCACGCTTAATATTCAGTTTCCTCTGTGTGAAGGCGTTTTCTCAAGCCTTAATTTTGCCTCTGTGTGTGTGTGTGTTTGAGTGAGTGGGTTGTGGTTGCTGAATGATTTGTTGTGAGGTGTCTGTGTATGTGTGTGTGTGTGCATGTTTTTGTGTGTGCGCGTGTGTTTGTGAGTGTGTGCGTGGGGTGATTTTCACAATAGCAGTGACAGCCTCAGCAGCACATGTCTTGAACTCTGATTCAAGCGTTGCTCTCCCTCTTCGCTCTTCTCTTCACACCTCTCGCTCAAGTCGCCGGGTGTCCGCTGACACGTTATTAAATCTTTTGAAGCCCCAGTCTCTTTGGATGATGAATGGGAATTTCTTGAGAGCGTGCTGCCCTGAAATAGGAGGCTGATCACAAATACATCACAGAGTGGGCTGTAAACAGGCCTCTCTCTCTCATCACACACACACACACACACACACACACACACACACACACACACACACACACGCACTTATTTTTTCAGGCACTTATTTTCTCTCCCTCTCCGTCTCTTTCACACACACACACACACACACACACACACACGCACACACACGCACACACGCACTCTCTCTCTGTCTATAAGAGTAAGCCAGTACCTTAAAGTCAATGGCAAACCTGTTGTTCATGATGTTGCTCAGGACAAACAAAACATTTCTGCCTGCAATGAGCATGATTGTGATTATTTTCTTATGTTTGTTTTTTGCGCTTGTGTGACAGTGATCTAGAGCAGATTTTTGAGATGGCCTCGGAAACACCTGGATCTTGGCAAACAGAAACGAACAAGTGTTTATATCTCAGTGGCTGTTGTTGATTAGGAAAACATGACACAATTCCTGTCTGTTTAAAGCTCAAATAACTCATGCTTGTGGTGGACTTCCAACAAGACTTTGTGCCCATGTCCTCATATACCCCTCTCTGTGATATTGATCTTGGTGGTGGGAAGAGTGGCGAAGCCATTGCATTGTGAAACATGTTTGCTTTGCATTTAGAAAAATAGATTTTTTTTTGAGGTGATGAGCAAAGGGAAAAGTTTGGAACCTGAAGGCTTATGATCACAATGATGTTATAAAACCTATTGGGAAATCAGAAATCACAGAAATCAGTTGCTTATCCATCAGCCCAACTGAGCCTCTTCGGCTACTGTCGGGCCAGTGGTACAAAGTAGCCTAGATAATTTGAGATTTGTGGTGTGTGTGGTGTCTGTGTGATGGTGAGATTTATTGACATTGTGAATCGGATGTTGCGGATTGGATGTCTTACTGTACATTCAGACTGCAAGCGATTCAGGTGACACAAGCGGCGGAAGTAATTGACTTTCTATGGAGATGGGCAACTTTGGCGACAAAAGCAGCAGGTGTGGTGGGCGACGAAACTTGGGCTATGAAAGAAAGTTAAACTTCGGTCTATGATGCGGTTCGCCGACAAATCAGAATATCGATTTCCCGGTGTGACTCTGCGCTGTAAAAAACTATTTGTAATGGTTACTTGAGAATATGTGGAAACTGTTGCCTCAAATGAGATGAGTGACTATAACTTATCTTTAGATGTAAATGCTTTAACTTGAAAAGTTATAGTTACTTAACTCATTTGAGACAACAGTTTCCACATTTCGATTCAAATCGTTTTACAGTGTGTAAGCTGGATCCATGTTCAAATCGACTTTGCCATTTTTGCTGCTGCGCCAAGCGATATTTTTTGCGATTCTTCAGCAACTCTTGGCAATTTATCGCTCGCGGTCTGAACATAGGCTACAGTTACTATCTTCCAGAGCGTTATTGGCCTCTCATCACCTACATCTAAGAGGATTTACATGGACTTATTTAAACAGAATCTATCCATGCTTACTCCTAAAGTGACATATTATCTTGCTCAGTATTCAGTGATCTTTGGATGGATGTTTAACTGTGGACCTGTGCTGTATTGGTCACTTGTCACTCATAGTAGGCTACTGTCCAGTGTCTTGGCCTTGGCCTTGATGTCCTCTCCGCTGTGGCTCCCCCTGGTGGAAGAAGGTTAGCAGGGCAGTAGGAACCTCTTCTGAGTAAGGGTAGTACACATCAGGGTCCATATTCATAAAGAATCCTAACCCTAAAATCTCATTAGCTGCAAAATGATCGCTGCACTACAAGTAGCTGGGCGGGCTTTGGGCAGACCAACCCCTGTTGCTCGGTTACAAGTAACAAATTGGACAGTGCGTTTTCGCCGGTGTGTGTGTCTGTCTGTTTGTGTACAACATAACTTGAAAATTACTGCACGGATTTTGATGAAATTTTTGAACAACGTGTATTGGGACAAGTAAGAACTGACTGACTGGTGGCGATCAGTGTAACCGCACTAAAGGGAAAGTAAGCACAGCGTCCCTAGTGCTTGCGTTCCTAAGCCTAGCCCCAGAGCCATAATATTGGAAACTGCATAGACCCGACTTTCAGAAAAATCCTGATACAATATGACGAGGAGTTGTGTCGATAAAGTGCGAGAAGTGTTCATTGTTCCACACTTTGACTGTTAGAAGTGCATCAACCAGGTACTTGCTGTGTACCTCTTTTTGCTGCTTTTAAAGTGGAACAGCACTGCACACTCAAATAAATCATTTTAAGTGTTGAAGTGCCCGATTTGGAACAGATTGAGGCACACATTCGCACACATTCGCACACACACACACACACACACACACACACACACACACACACACACAGGGCTACAGAGTGAGTCATGTGGGGTGTGGTACTGCGGGACTACATCACATCCTCATGTGCTGTTTGCTGTAGGGTGGGATCGGCCTCTAGGGGGCAGTGTTGAGAGGAGCAGAGGAAGCCTCAGTCTGACATCAAAGCCCTGGCTAATCACCCCACTGTTCTGACCTGGGTGACCCTGTGTGTGTGTGTGTGTGTGTGTGTGTGTGTGTGTGTGTGTGTGTGTGTGTGTGTGGATGGGTGTGCAAGTGTGTGTGTGTGTGTGTGTGTGCTCCTAAAGAGGCCAGATGAGTGCTGGCTGGACACGTATCAAGGCTTGAGTGGGCTGGGGCGTTGGCCTCTCTCCGCCATTTAAGGCCTGATAGCCAATTAGGTCAGTAAACACACAAACAAACAAACAAATACTTTACTGCAAGATTGCGCCTCCATCAACTCCGAGGGTGAGAAAGCAGATGAGAGTGAAGTGTGTGTGTGTGTGTGTGTGTGTGTGTGTGTGTGTGTGTGTGTGTGTGTGTGTGTGCGTGTGCTGTCTGTGTGTGTGTAAGAGATTAAGGAGGCTCAAGAGAGGAAGTATTGATTTGGAGATCAAATTATGTGGACGTGTCAGCCTCGAGTTGCATGTTAAAAACATGCATGTAGGGATACACACACACACACACACACACACACACACACACACACACACACACACACACACACACACACACACACACACACACACACTTTGTGGCCTTTGATCTAAACTGAAGCCCAAAGCTGTTAGTTTTCTGAGAAGTTGTTCACTGTGAATTCACAGTGTAATAATGATGGGCAGTAATCTCCATTTGATGTGATCTTTGATGTGTCTGTCACTGAACTCTCAGAGAGATGGAGAAAAAGAATGTGTGTGTGTGTGTGTGTGTGTGTGTGTGTGTGTGTGTGTGTGTGTATGATGGTCAGACTGATGAAAGAGGTGCTCACACATTCATGATGACTGGCTTCAAAGCTGAGACCATCACTCAATCACTCCACTAGAGTTCACCATACCATGAGCGTTATTCAGATGGCCTACAACAGCTGGCTTAAAAGCATGCAGTAATGTAATGTATAGTGGCTTACCTGTTTTGACTTCATCTTGACCCATTTTCTGCTTAAATCTGCCTTTCATCTCTCTGTGCTGCTCAGCAGTGGCCTTTTGGTCAATGGCCAAACATTGGCCAAACATTGGCCATTGTCTAGAAGTAATGGCCTTTTGTAATTTTTGTGTCTAGCTAGTTCTCTGCTGGTGCTCTGCCGTGGCTAAGCTATTAGTGTCAGGAGGCAGAGGTGTCGTCCAGTAACTGGAGATTTTGAATCCAGCTCCTCCTGACCTCCTGTCGTGGTGTCCCTAAAGCAAAGTTTCAGGGCTGATGGTGTTCAGGCGCCATGCTTCATGTTTCAGGCGTAGCCTACCAGCATGACTGGAAAAAAAAGTTCCCAGATATGTAAAGAGGATAATTAAAATTTCAATGTTATATAAATTGTATGAAACTCACAGAGATTGACAATAACCCCAAACAATAATGTTTCAAGTTCATAGTACATCCTTGCATGCTCATTGCTATCACCTAGTTGAAGATATTGATTGTTCCCATGACCAAGTAGCGTTTTAAAAGTGTGTTGCAAACATAAAACCCCATCACCCGTGCCCATCTCCCTGACATGGGAACAAGTTCAGGCTCAGGATTTTTTTTCACTATCAGCCCTAAAGTTTAGATTACCTGATATTACCCGATACCAGATTTAAAACAAAACATGCCTGTGAGCTCTTCAGTGTTCACATTTTGCGACTAGCATTTTCAGTATCGGGAGTCTCACAGTCGGGCGCAAGGCTGATCTGCGACCTCTGTGTTCACAGTACAAGTGGCACAGACAGCTAGGGTATGCTGAGTGTGTCCAAGACACTGTTCTCCATTGCTCCTGATAAGCATGCTGGCGCCTAGCCTTTCACAGCAGCCTCTGGCATCTGTGTGTGAATGGGTGAATGTAAGGTGCACTTTGGAACGCTATTTACAATACCGGTAGACGCCATTCATTTAAGCGGTTTAGGCTAATCAGTGATTGTCAGGATGCCTCCACTGGTTTGGAAAGGCCTGTTAAAAACCATTTGTGAGTGCTAATTACATGCAGTTCATTTACAGTTTAGGCAGTGATTGTCAGGAAGCCTCTGCTGGTATGCCTTTGCCTCGATTAGCCTAAGCAGTGATTATCAGTGTTCTTATTTTAACCAGAACCTTCCGCACCTCCTGTCTTCATTATTGCAGTGATGGAGGTGTGGAAATCACAGGTGGGTTATTATAACACCACTTAGGACGATAACACCTGGAGAAATATTAAAATACATTCGACTATGCGTGAAAGCTATTTAAATAAACATATTATAAAAAGATATATTTAAATTACCATGTGTAGAAATATTTAAATAAAGACAGAGTTCAGAGAATGAGACAAATGCAGATGGAACGTCAGATTCTGTTAATGGTGATGAATCCAAACACCTGCTAGTGGGAAATGAAGATACTGTGTGTGTGTGTGTGTGTGTGTGTGTGTGTGTGTGTGTGTGTGTGTGTGTGTGTGTGTGTGTGTGTGTGTGTGTGTGCGTATGTTGCCATTGAAGAGGAGAGACTGTGTGTCTGTGTGTGCATATGCGCAGAGAAATGGTTGAAAGGCTCTGCTTATAAACCCAGTGCAATGCTGAGGTCTGCCAGGTTCATCATAGTTCATTGAAGGATATTTTTACCTCCTCAATAGCCCTGCTGCCATTCCCAGAGAAAGAAAGACAGCCTAGGTATTTGCTCTGGATTTTAATGTAGAGGCTTGGACCACTGTGCTTGAAGTGCCTGCTGCAGATGCATGGGCAGGGGGTGTTTGTCATGTCTTACCTTTGTGAAGAGGAGCCTGGAGAGTTTGGGCCTGTCATGTTACAGACGTGTGATGGGAAGAAAGGGGTCTGTGTGTGTGTGTGTGTGTGTGTGTGTGTGTATGAGGGGGTTCAAGGAGTGTGTGTTTGTGTGTGTGTGGATGGGTTTGAGTATGTGTGTGTGTGGTCATTGTCAAATTCGGGACTCAAAAAGGCAGTTGCTTTTAGAAGAGTAATTTTGGGGCTTTTTGCAGTGGGTAGCGAGTGGTACTTTTAAACCATTTTTGTTACAGTGGACAGAGTGACATATTGATCAGGAGAAATAGAAGATGTGGGCATGGGTAAAAATAAAGAAAGTCAGTAAACAAAAGCCCCAATTCTCAGATTTTTTTGTTTAAAATAGCAAGTTTTTTTTCAATATAATGGTAGGAAATGTAAAATGTTGAAACTTGAGTGTGAGGTAATTCCTCCTCTGTTGTGTTTGTAGTCCAGCATCTGGACCACCTTTTGGATTGGATGGGGGAAGTCTGTCCGTTGTAGCCTAGCTCTGTTAACGGCTAATTGGCTTGCTATTTTGGTCGGCATAAATGTTTTGCTAGTTGCTTCAGACTGATTATGCTGGTTGTCTATTCCGCTGGGGCTTGTCTGTAAACATGGTGGTGGTGCCCACAGCGTGATGAAGATCCATAGGGAATGTATGAATCACAATGACAAAGCCATTACATATGCAGGGCTTATAGAGCTTTGGAGCCTAATGTCATTCTAATGAAAATAGCTGCCATTTTAAAAGGCCATGCTGCCGGCTCTCGTTGGGAATCCCATTCAAAAT